>CDFA01023401.1:0-100359 GCA_000826305.1 Acanthamoeba healyi | reverse complement strand
GCGGAGACTCGCGGTCACCCCCTGCAGCAGGAGGGCGAGGAGGCGCTGTGTCGCTGGTGCCGCGGGGGGAGGTTACGGGGGCGCCCAGGTCGCCTCGCACGCCCACCAAGCGGGCGGTCCCCCTCCACCGCGAGCTGGCGGCGCTGTACGAACCCAACGCCCTCACCTCGAGACCAAGAGTGGTGTCGAAGCCTGGTACGCACAACACCATCGCCACCTCGCTCTCTGCCGATGAGAGCTCCAGCGGCTGACACTGCGTGGTCTATGTTCATCTCGTGCAGGGCGCACGACCAACAACAGCCAGTCTCAGTACTTCCCAGGGCACGGGGATGAGTCGCCACAGCATCAGCTTCAGCATCAGCACCAGTCATCATCCCCCGGAGGCATGCTGGATGAAGAGCAGCAGCAGGATGGTGACGGCTGCGCCACGATCACGACCGCGGCCGCGGTCACGGTGACTGGCAAGGACCAGGGCGTTGGGGTCGCGGGGAACGTCAGCGGCGGCGATCGGCTCGAATCCATCAAGAAGCAGTTCATCTCGCTCGTGTGCTCGTTCACCAACTCGGACGAACTGAACGCCTTCTCCCACTTTGCCGCACACGTGCTCTACCAGCAGCGCGCCGTCCTCGCCAAGAGTCCCTCCACGTACTACGACCCCTCACACCTCTCTCGACAGCTACGGGAGGCGACACCGCCTGCAGCTTGGGGCTAACGATCTGTTTCTGTGTTTGTGCGCAGCGGGCGACGGTCGCTCTCGATCCCGCACACAACAGCCACAACCACGGCCACCACCACCACCAGCAATGTCTCCCCGCCGGCTTTCGCCTCGTCTCGATCTGTCGGCACGTCATCTCACAGTCAGCGAGCTGCACCGCCCTCGCCCGACCGAAGAGGTACATCGCCCAGTCACGATGCGGTGGGTCGAAGGCGGAAAAGGAGGAGCGATGACGAAGAAGCCACCAGTCGCTCACTGACTCTCCGCACAGGTGTGAGGGCCAAGTCTCAGCCGCAGGCTAGCAGAGCCACATCAGACTCAGGGCTCGGTGCGTCGACCAAGAAACGACCGCGAACGCGGAAGAACAGCATGAACCTGGGCGCAGGCGTGGTGACCAAACGCGAGGACTACTCGTGCTCTGATGCCGAGCTGGAGTCGGACGGCGAGTTCGATCCGGCCCCGCGGATCAAGGGCGGCAAGCGCAGCGGACAGCTGCCGCCCAAGCGCGCCAAGCGAAAACGCACCCGCACCGACGCCAACGCCGAGACGCTACGGTCGGCGATCTCCGAGGTGTGCGACATCGACCTCAAGGTAAGCGTTCCCTCCTCTCGCCTCCAGCTGCTGCTCTCACGGCGCCGATCCACGGGCGCTAATCGAGCGTGTGCATTGTGTCGTTGCAGGGCATCATCAACAGCGAGGTGTTTGAGAAGGAGTTCACCGCCGAGGAGAAGAACCGGCTCATGCTGTTACTGCCCGAGGTCGACCGACGAGACCCACAGACGCTTGCCGAGTGCCTCCGATTCAACACCCATCTCAACGTCGCCATGCAAGTACGCTCACCGAAGCGCCAATCCTCTTACGCGCGTGATAGCACAATTGAGTCCTGACCACGCCCTCCTTGCATCTTCTGCCACACAGCAATACCAGCAACTTCAACGGGCAGGGCAGCTGGAGGAGAGCGACGGCGACGCCGCTTTCATCGCCCGACCGCAACGTCCGCTCGACCCGTGGAAGGTACACGCAGACGTAGCGCGCGTTCTCTCACTCCTTCCTACGCATTTCACTCACACTCTGTTTGCTTAGGCCAAGTACTTTGAGGAGTATTGGGGACAGCGGCTGGGACTCCCTCCGCCCCCGCCGGTGCGCAGCTCACAGGCAAGCATCGAGACTGAGCTGCCGCCTCTCACCCCGGCCAGCCTGGCGCAGCTGGCGTTCACCTACTCAGCTCAACAGCAGCCGCAGCAATCGCCGCAGCCAGACAGCGCGGCAGCGGCCCAGGGCAATTGCCGATTAGCCGCAGGGACGCCCTTCGACGCCGAGGCTGTGCCCCCGCGCAAACGAAAGCTCGAGCCTTCGTCACTTGAGGTAACCCCAGACCAATCTTTGCTGCATTGCACGCTCAGCACTTAATCTCACTTGTGTGTTCATCATCAGTACGAGGACCGAGCGACGGTGCATTCTGGTCCGACGTCGCCAACACAAGAGGTTACCAAGCAGGATCTGCCACGCCACCAACATCGAACAAGCACGGGTGATGTGACTGATGACGAGGACTCGCACGATGACGACGCTGCAGCGGGCGGCAAGCCGGGCTCGCTCACCAAGCGACGACGAGTGCGAAGCACTACGACCCTGCCCGAGGGCAGCTCCCATCCGTACGCCTGCCCTCTATGCATGCCCCCTCATTTCCATCGGCTAGCTCTGCGTCGCTCACACTCGCATTGAACAGAGGGAGCGCATCGGCTGACGATGACGTCAAGGCACCGCGGGGCAGATCGAGCCCGAGCCCCAAGTCAAGCATGCTTGCATCCTCGCCATCGCCCAACGGTCGAGCATCGAGCCACCTTCCGCCCAAGAAGTCACACAAGCAGAATGTGGGCGGAGGACATCGCCCGCGAGCGTCGTCGTCGTCGTCGTCGCTCACCGCCAACAGCACGAAACAGACGGAGAAGGAAATCCTCGAGGAGTTCAACAACAACCTCCTGGGCGAGGGCGGCCTCGACTTTGAGACCGACGCCGTCGACGACGAGCATAGCACATCGGCGTCGCCCCGAGGCAGCAAGGACAAGAAGAAACGAACCGACCGACGACGGAAGGAGAAGGAAGAGAGCGGAGCGACGACGACGGCTGGAGGCAGCGGCAGTGGCAACGGAGTAGGGACAGCGAAGAAGCAGAAGAAGAAGAAGGGTAGCGCTGCTGGCAGCGGAGGCTCCACAAAGCCCAAGGACGCGGCGTCGGGGAGCGACCTCACCTCGGGCGCCAGCTTCCGACGCGGAGCCGAGATCATCCTCAAACGCGAGGGCAAGCCCATGGACGCGCGTGAGATCGTGCGAGTGGGTCTTAAAGAAGGTGAGCTTCCTCATCATCCTCGCTCCACTCCCGCTCTGCGCTCCTGTGCGCGTGTACATTTCGTGATGACGCTGACTGACTCCTTTCACTGTGTTGGCACCACGCGGTGTTGGATCGCCCAGGGCTGTTCTCTACAAAGGGCAAGACGCCGCAGAACACGCTGGCATCGTTGTTGTACATGGACATCAAGAACAACCGACAATCCATCTTCGTCAAGGTGAAGCCGATGACCTTTGGGCTAAAGGAATTCGACCCCTCCCTCCTGAACCCCGACTTGTGAGTCTTCTACCACCCATTTCTCCTCCTTCTTCTCTTTCTCTCTGCCTACGCACGAAGGACAGGAGAGGGAGCACACCTCCCTCTCCCCCTCGCTGCTCTCATCTTGTACAAACTCCCCCACAACAGCGCTCCACCGCATTCATGTGGTCTTCCAGCCAGATCTCTTTCTCTTTGCTTGCCCTTGCAAGCTTTGTTGTGTGCAAGAACAAGAGGGAATGGAGAGAGAGAGAGGAGGGAGGTTTTATATGGATACATACGAGGCGGATGAGGGGAGAGATGTGTCACAAACTGACCCCGAGCCCTTTCGCCGATCCATCGAGCCCTCCCTGTCGTCGGGTGAAGGGGAGGGTCGCCCCGTTGCCGTTCGGCGGCGCGTCGTCGCTGGACGAGACGACGACCGTGACGGGGCTTCGGTCGTGGCTCGTTTTCTCGGCCTTCTGGCTGCGCTCGAGGTCGAGCTGGAGCTGGAGGAGCTCCCGCTGCGCCTGGTTCTTACGCTCGTGGAGCTGCCTTAGCAGCATGCTCGACCCGGCCACGCCGCCTCGCCCCGACGTGGGCGGATGGATGACCAGCGCGCTGTGCCGCCACTTGGACTTAGCACCCGTCGGCGCCGGCGGAGCCAGCGGCGCGGTATTGGGGGCGACACCTTCCTGAACACTCGCCCAGCTCCCCACGGTCCCCACGAGATTACCGTGGCGCCTCCGCTGCCGCTGCTCCTCCTTAGTGAACTCTCTCTCCTCTTCTTCGATGGATCTGTGCAGTTGCTTCAGCGCCTTGTGCAGTTCGCCCTCTTTGTTTCGTTGCTGTGCCATTGCACGCACGCACGCACGGAACCGAAAGCCACCACTTCGTGAGTTAGCTCGCCACGAGCATCGCTGAGCAGAAAGAGAGAAGATTGGTAGGAGCAGTACAGGGCGGTAATAGATCTGCAATCGTATCTCTCCTGTCACTGCGAGCCCCTCGTACTTTGGCTCCAGCGGATACCAACGATCGGTCTGCACGCACATGAACATCACGTGATAAGCGTAAGTGAGACCTACACTAAGCCACGGGCAGGTCGTGGGGGGAGGAGATGGGTACCCGGCTAGAGAATGTACGTGGGGAGTTAAGCTTGATCTCGCCAACGGTTTGGCTGCTTGTGCCCGTTTGGTGGCACAGTTTCACCGAGATCCTATGCGCCTCGTCGTCCTTTGCCACAGGACTGCGTGCCGAGCACAAGTTAGCTGTGTGCGTGCGTGCGTGCATACTGTGGATATTAGCCAGTCACGTACATGTTGAAGAATTGCCGCCAGCGAGGATGAGTGTCAGAGAGCGACACGGAGGTATGGAACTTGGTTTGGCCGAACTTGACCACCACGTAGGGGTTATTCGTTCCTGTACAGGATCCACATGCACACGAACACACCAGCTTAGTGCCTTGGCCGTCACACTGCCTGCCATAGGTACGCATAGCAGCAACAACGGTGTTGGATGATCGCACACCTTCTACCCCCCGTGGCACAAGATCCTTGGCCTGGATCACTGCAAGTAAACAAGAGGTAAGGACCGGGTGAACAACTGATCAGAAAGAGGGAGCGAGAAGCGCTGGTACCTCCGATCACGAGAACCCAAGGGCTGTTGGCGGGCTCGCGCTGCCAGAAGCGCTTCTTGGAGACCAGCTGCTCGTAGCTCTTGGACCTTCGCTTTTCCTTCTTGTGTGGCAGCACCGAGTTCCACGAGTGCTTGATGTGTTGCAACGTCGTCTCTGAGGACGATGACGACGAGGAAGGCGGCGCGGGCACTGATGATAGCGGCGATGGCGTGTCGGTCGAAGAGTCATCAGAGCAGGAAGTGGACGTTGGTGGACTAGGAGCGACGGAGCTCGACACGGAGAGAGTGGGCAGATGAAGCTGCGCGCTACGTCCGAGCGTGGGACCAGCGGGAACCGCGTTCGTCGCCTGCAACAGAGATGGCGCACTGCGCGAGTTGGCCTTTAGCAGCGTGGTGAAGGCAAACTTGTGTTCCAACTCGCGCTTTTTCCCCTCGAGCTTGGTTAGAGTGTGCTCGGCCTCGGCCACCTTGCTGAGCCACTTGCGTATCCGCCTGTGCTCAGTGCCAATGTCCTCGTGAACCTGAAGAAGCTCTTTCATATTTGAAAGATTTGAGCGTGAGATTAACCTGACACTCTTGTCGTGTGTACGTGTGTATCATGTGTGTGTGCGAACTGGGGTGTGTACCTTGAGCAACTCTATATTCAGGTGATAGGACGAATCGCCCAACCAAACCATCCACCATGAGCAGCCTCACTGCACTCTGTGCTTCATCGAAGATCGTCCTGCGTGTGTACAGGTGCGCCATACCCCCGTGTCAGTTTGTCGTCCTCACCGCCTCCACGCGCACCCGGGTGACAAGGCAACTGAGAGAGAGAGAGAGAGAAGAGAAGGCAGAGAGATGAACGCACGTGCAAGGAGTCTCCAGTTGGCTCTGGATATCCTCCGTTTGGTAGCCATCGATGTTCACCTGCATTGGTGCACCCTGCAGCCCATCCACCCATCAACGATCGTCAGAGCTGATCCGAGCTCATTGCCGAGGGCCAAGCACGGCACTGCACCGCTCAGCATGATAAGAAAGACGAGGGAGCGGTACGGGAGCGACGAAGCAGTCCCATATGTGGCGAGCGCTGTCGGCCATGGCCCTGCGCCGGTCATCGACCAGCGAGGCGGCGTCATGTGGCCACAGGAACCGGAACTCGTCCACAGCGTCGTAGAACTCCAAGTTCTCGCCACAGTGTGACTTTGACAGGTGGCTGTGTGCGTGTGCGGTGGCGTGCAGGGAGAGCAGGGTTGGAAGTGAGCGACGCTTGCTCTCTCACACACACGTGCCAGTGCGAGGAAAGAAGGGCCAACCTGTGAAACGCGTGGGCGAGCACGGGCTCGCTGATGATGTCTTCAAAGGTGGCGCCGACCTTGGACTGGTGGTCTGTTGTCGTCGTCGTGGCGGCGACGGCGCGCGGCGCTCGCCCTCGAGGGAACGAGTACTGCGTGGTCGCGGTAGTGGCGGTAGTGGTCGTTGGGAAGGGCTGTGGGGGCGCCAGGGACGGGGACGAGGGAGGGGTGGGGGGCATCATCGAGGGGGCAGGTCCAATCTGGCGATCGATGAGTTGCGTAATTGTGAGGGCGAGGTTATGTGCGAATTCGGCTCGATCGGGCCCCATGGGCAGGGCCCTGTCGTGCAGGAGGAGAAGCAGATCCGCCAGCCCCAGCGTCGGCGCTGCCCCGCCGGTCTCCTGCTGATCCACCTCCTGCTGTCCCCCATGGGGCGGCCCCATCGTCCGCCTGACCTGATCCCTCGTCAACGCCGCCCCTTCATCAATGGGCGCAGACGCCGCGTGGGCCGCGCTGGTAGGGATGTTCGTGTCGCTCTTGTGCCTGTTGCGAATGCTCTTGGGCTGGAGTAGTCGTAGCGCGCGGCTCGTCACTGGCCCGAGTCCCTGCGAGGCCGGCGACGGCGGCGCGTTCCCTCCCTCCATCTCTCCTTGCGCGCCTCAGTCGCTGTGTTCCTCGGCGCGCCGCTTGGGCCACGCTCTCCTTCCCCAAAAAAAGACGAAATGAAATTCGTTTGTCGCTGCTCTCTGCGACGCAACACAAGAGGGAACAGACCAAAGAGGATAGAGTTTCCGTGATGGCAATGGGGCGGTAGCGTTTTATTGTAAGTGTGACGGTCGGGCCGCACGGTGGCGCATAGAATCGAAATGGTCTTATTATTTGCCTTTTCTTGTGCAGTTTCTTTTTCACAGAATTCATTTTTTGTTGCACTGACTAGCCGTTAGACGATACAGTCTCGGCTTGGGCGGCAAACCAACACGTTCGCGAAAACGAAACCCCTGCGCTCCTTGTGTCGGACGGTTCGGTCGGTGATGCACAAGGAGTAGCGGCAGCACACAGCAGAGACCTTGCCGCAACACATTTTCTTCGTTTTCTCGAGAATTGAGGCCAGGCAAGTAGTGGGATTTTTTATTTGAATCCCCCCCCCGACAAAGCTCGACACGCCATGGCCACACGGAGAGATTCGAAGAGGAAGGCCACCACCGTGCCCTCATCCTCATCTGAATGCGACGTGGAGGGCCGATCTGCCGCCTACGACACCCAGTCGACCAAGAAACCGAGCAAGAGAGGACGCACGCAGGAGTCCAAGGCGAAATCTAAGGTCACCACTAGCAGTATTGGTGCTAGCGATGCACTGCCCACCAGCAGCAAGGGCGACGCGACGTCGGGTGCTGCCGCCCGAGATGAAGATCATCGAGATGGTGCACGCTCACTGGCAGACCCAAGCCCTTCAGCCGCCGCCACTGCACGCGGACGCAAGAGGAAGGTGAACGAGAGCACAGTCGGTAGCGGCAGTGGCGGCAAGGGCGTGAAGGAGGAAGACGAGTGCGGGGCTGACCCCAGCACCGCTTCCACCACGGCGAGAGGCGGCGAGGAGAGCTGTGCGCACAATCACGGTGACGGCGGCGCCACGGTGAAGCGTACGCGGCGCGCGCTGGTCAACCATCGGATCAACAAAGCCTTGCTCGAGCGTGCGCGGCTGGTGGAGAGTGATGTGCTGCCTGGCGTGGCTCTGCACTATGTCATCGACCGCCGACTCAACCAGACCGACATCGAGTGGAAGCTGCGCTCCACAGCCATAGGTACGTCGTAGCGACCAAGATAGCTCAAAGGCTGGACTGTTGCTGACCTTGTGCCGTGTGCATGCGTGCCGTGTTGTGTTCACAGGCTTGGTGTTGCAGTGCCCGTTCGGGCTGGGCGAGGTCCAGCGACGCAAGTTGATTGAGGACGTGCGGAGCAGGATTCTCGGCCAAAGCAAGGACAAGAAGCAACGCACCACCTTGTCTGTGCTCAAGAAGGTAGACGCTAATGTGTTCCCTCGCCTAGCGTCAGGCGCCATCCGATGGGACTAATATCTCTCCACTCATCCAGGCAAACATGATCGAGATGAGGGCCAAGTACGGCGGGATGCGATACACAGCCATCCAGACCCAGGATGGCAACAGCTATGCGGGTAGGACTCCCCTCCACACTACACCTGTCTTCATGTAACCTAACTTACATCTTGCGTGCACGTGGGCAGTGCTGGGGAACCTGCCAGGGCACAGGGAAGTGGCAGAAAAGCTGGCCGAGCTCAAGGCTAGAATTGGTACGTGCCCTGGGCGTCCCCTTCATGCTCCTTGGCTGCTAGCGGTCACGTTGGGCTAACCTGACCTGTCGCAACACTCAAGTTCCGCTGCTTGTGCACTTCAACGTCGAGCTCAAGGAACTGAAGGAGATCGTAAGTCAGAGCCTACGAGGACGTATATTCACAAACAAAGATGGTACGCTTCCTCCCCGCCCTCTCGAGAGGCGTGTTCGACGATGAAGGTCTCATGCCCGCCTTCCTCTTTCTCTTCACTTCGTTTGCTGCTTCGCAGCGATCCAACAAGATGGCCGCATCACCGCGCGAATCGACCTGCGCGTGCGACAGTTCACGAACCTCGAGAAGCTGCGATCCGACCGCGGTCTCATGATCACCCTCATCCACGAACTGGCTCACGCCATCACTCCAACAGGTATGCCATCACGCCATTTTTCGAACAGTGTGTGAGATAGCTGTCCACGCGCTGACAACACGCCCCTGATGCGGACTTGGCCTCCAGATGTGAAGCAGCTCAAGGGGCGAGGCAAGGTGAAGGTGAGTCATGGTCCTCTCTTCTGGGAGAACGTCATGAAGATCGCCAAGGTCGCGTCCGAGATCGAGGACCCCACGCACGGCTTTGATCACGGCGGCGATGAGAGTGAGGGCGAGGGCAAGCGGGAGGACGACGAGAACAACATCAAGCAGAGAGAAGACGAGGTGGAGGCAAGGCGTAAGAAGCACGTCAAGATTTTTGAACTGAAGGACGAGCTCGAGTTTCGGCACAAGATCGAGAAGGAGGACTCCCTATCCGACGAACTCGATGATGACGACGAAGATGAGCCGCCACCAGCAGCTGGCACCTCAACTGCACACTAATTAACTTCATACGCGTACTTCGTTGCACTGCAGCACGATCAGATCGGGCTCTGCCTTGTCGGTTGTTCCGGACAACTGTTTATCTGTCGACCTAAAATCAAGGAATTGCAAAATGGCGCATGGCGTGACATTGTGGCCGTGAAACTTCGCTCAGGTTGCTAGCCAGGCGCAAGTGGGGGTCATTACCGAGGAGGGGTTTCGTTGTTGTCACCTTCAAGAGCACGCAAGAGCATAGAGGAGAGCTGCCCCGGCGCGGATGGCAGAACTCGTCATGGCCAGTGAAGGTCAGTTGAGTGAGCTCCCCCCCACAAGCAACTTCGTTTCTTACTTTTTTATTTTTTTTGTCACTTTTCCGTTTTTATTTTATTTATATTTATATTACTTGGCCCTCTTGTGGTGCACTCGCTGGGCTTGCTCCTGAACTCTGCCCCCGCTGTATTGTTGTTGTATGGTCAGTGGCGGGGAGGGACAGGTCCGGAACGGTGGCCTTTTTCTCCACGCTGGCCACTGGCTGGCAGCAGAGCAGCGCCACCGCAGGCACCGGAGGCGGAGGCCCGACAAGCCCCCACGATAACAAGAACGTCAAGTTTGAGCGGAGCGAGCTTAGCACCGATGCCGCCAGCGGGCCTGGCGGTGGAGAGCGAAAGAACGAAAGCGATGTGAAAATGAAATTAATTGGAGAGGAGAAGCTGGCGAGCGAGGAGGCCCACCACGCAGACGGAGGTGACGGCGACGAGGTCGCCAAGGCTAGCCACGAGGACGTTCAAAACGGCCTGAGTTCGCCGGAAAGGAGAGAGATAGCGCATGCGCTGGAAAAGCAGGCCGCGAAGGCCAGGCGCGGACGGCTTGGGTCGTCGGCCTCGGCCATCGAGAACAGCAGCAACCGAGGAGTGACCAAGGAGAAGAAGGAAAAGAAGAAGAAGAAGAAGGGCAGCGAGCGGGTAGCCTCTGAGAGCGAGGACCCAGGGAGCGACGCCGACTCGAGCACCGACGCCAAAGACGGCAAGAAGCGGACGTTCAAGTCTCTGGTACCGCCGCTCACTCCCTGCATGCACGCTTGCAGACTCTCTCACATGCATCACTCATTCACGTGACGTGCGTGCACACCACTCTCTCTCTCTCTCAGTTCAAGCGAAAACAAAACCGATCACCGGATCCATCGAGCACGATGCCACCCTCGCCTTCCTCATCTCCATCGCAATCGTCGGTGCTCTCCTGCTCGGACTCGAACGGACTGGCTCGCACGACTTCAGCATCGCCGCGTCTCTCTTCCTCCTCTCCCACGCTGCCCTCCCTCAGCTTGAGCACCACTTCTTCACCAGGAGCATCACCGCTGGCCTCGGGCTCGCCTTCAGGCTCGCCGTTGCCATCGCCGCGAGGACCCTCGATCCGCCGCAAGTCTATACTGGCTCGGTCGTCAGGAGATGTTGAGGCACCGTCGAGTCCGCTGTCGCTGTCTGGTAATCATGGCGCGCCATCGCCCGGTTCCGGCTCGTCTGACACGCCTTCAGCTGACTCACCATCGACCGGTCGCGCTTTCCGACCGTGCAAGAGCTCTGATTCGTACGTGTGATGTTGTCACTGTCTCTGCGCATCGCCACACTCGCACACGCACCACACACGCACACGCACTTACCGTATCATCGTATTCAGGGTGGCCGATACGCCGGCATCGCCACGGCAATCCAGTCCGGGGAAGAAGATGAGCCGGCGCGAGCTGCGGAAGAGCCTGAACCTGTCATCGTCGTGCCTCACGCAAGGCTTCCACATCCCGCCGGCCGAGGGCTACACCCTGCCGCGCGATCGAAAGGGCAAGACCGAGATCCACTACGAGGTCGAAAAGGTCTCCACGGGCAAGCTCGTCGAGCTCCTCGAGAAGAATCCCAAAGAAGTACGCTTCGTGTGTGTAAGTCCCTTCCTCGATGCACCAACTCATCGCCGCTTTCAACGTCGTTCTCGTCGTGTGGCAATCTAGATCGACTCGCAGGACAACAACGGATGGACGGCGCTGCATGTGGCCGCTAGCGAGGGCAAGCTGTCGTCGGTAGAGATCCTGCTCAACCATCGAGCCGACGTGAACGCCAAGACCGTCAACGGCGCCACTCCCCTTCACTACTTTGTCAGGTAGCTCCATCTCTTGAGTATTGCCAGTCAGAAGTCAGTCGATCCAACCAACCGCTCTCTGTCACGCTCATTCAGGTGCGACTACGGCGCAGACAGGAAGAAGTACTTCTCGCTCCTCCGCAAGTTTTTTGCCGCTGGCGCCGACCCCAACTGCCAGAACAGGTAAGGCTCTGTGTCCCTCCCTAGCTCGTCAGTCCGTCCTTCCATTGTTCTGCTCTGCGAGTGTACAGCGATCTCACATCCGTGTGTGCGGCGGCGGCTCGGTACCGGTTCTGGACAGTTCGGGCGAGACGGCGCTTCATGCCATTGCGCTTAAGAACAAGGTCGAAGAGTTCAAGCTCCTCCTCACCGAGACCAAAGCCAACGTCAACCTTCAGAACAAGTACGTCGTCGGCTGTTTCATTCGCGTGCTGTGGTCGTCTTGTTGGCACCGCTGCTAATCGTTGTTTTCGTTGCCGTCAGGTGGGGCGAGACGTGCTTGCATGTGGCCGCGCGATTGGGCCATCGGGACATGGTGCTCCTCTTGCTCAACTACGGCTCTGACGCCACGCTCGAGGGCGCCAACGGCACTGCCAGGCAGGTCGCGCTCACCGCCAAGCAGCTGGGCATCTATCAGGTCCGATTTTCTCTCTCTCTCTCTCTCTGACTCATTGCGGCTGGCACTGGCGAGTGTGAGGCGTTGGCCGTAACTCATCCCCTGCGCGCGACCAACCCTAGATCTTGGGCGGGGACAAGGACGGCGCGACCGCCGTGTGCGCCCGATACGCGGACGCAGACGTGCAACGCGTTGTACGATGTCAGCAGATCGTGCGCAAGTTCCTTCGAAGGGACCTCGCCACTCAGCTGCATCGCTTCAGTACGTCGCTCAACCCCTCCTCTCCCTCCTCACGTAGGCGAGTACGCCATGGCACTTCAGCTGATGCCACGTATGCGCGCGCAGCACGCAAGCTCAACAGGGGCAACGAGACGCAGCTGCTCGATGCTCGGAAGCGATTCCGCAAGCTCCAGGAGCTCTACGAATCGCAGGGAAGATACATCGGTACAACGATCGGAGCCCTACCTGACTTGGTCCCCACCTCGTACGCATGTGCGCAGCTGGCGACTGACTAGAGAGCGTGTGTGACCGAGCAGAGCACTTGGAGACGCTAGTGAAGCACTTTATGGTGCCACTTAGGGAGCACAGTTGGTCGGAGAACGCCGTGCTCGAGCCTCGACACGTACGTGACGTTGCCTGCATCGATTCATCCTCGCTGGCGCATACACACCGCCGCCGACGTCGATGACTTACACTCGTGATCGACGGTCGTTCGGCGCAGGTGCAAGCCGTCTTCAGCAACGTGGAGGCGCTGCTCGAGTTCACGCAGGGAATGCAGAGGACGCTGACCGCCAAGATGAAGGACCGCACCAGCGTCTACTCCTCCATCGGTGGCTATTTCCTCTCCATGGTACGCACCCGCTCACCCGCTCAGCGGTCGGGAGGGACCAGAGCATCAAGCGACGTCGTCCTCTGCGAAGCATGCGCTCACGCTCTGTGTGCATGACTTGTGCGTGGAGCAGATTCCGGGCCTGCCGGTCTACACGGACTACGTGACCAACTTCGAGAACGGGACGAACGCCCTCCAGCAGCTGCGCAAGAAGCCCGACGTCGCCGCCCTCCTCCAGGTACGCCCCACGCCCACGCCGCCGCCTTGACGGTGTCACGCCTCTGGAGAGGACGCCAGCGCTCACGCACCATGCTGTCGTGTGTAGAGATGCGAGGAGAGCTCGGGGCAGAGGAACAACCTGGGGTCATACCTCATCATGCCCGTCCAGCAGCTGCCCAAGTACAACCTCTTCCTGCAGGACGTGCGCAAGCTGACGCAGAAGGAGCACGTCGACTACGAGGCCACGGTGCGAGCGTGCCAGCAGCTCGAGGCCGTCATCAACGCCCTCAACAAGCTCTCCTCGGCCCTCCACGAGCAAAAGGGCCTCCACTGAGAGCTGCCAGGGCGAGCCAACGCGTAGCGGCGAGTTCCTCTGCTGCAGGTCGGTCAGCAGTAGGTGATGAAGGAGACGAAGATGAAGGAGACGTGATGTTGTAAATATATAGAGTAGTAACCCTCACGTCGTGACACGGGACTGCGTCGCCTCGTCCTCACGTGAGGACCTCGACAGCGGATGAGGAAGTGAGTGACGAAGGCGATGTGGAGGAAGAGAGAACTCAACGTTGGTGCCGATAGGTGAAAGGTCGCTTTTAGTCGAGTGCTCTACGCTCTGTACACTCTCTCACTCCATCTTCGTGCAGCTCCAGCTTCACACATTGTAACTGCCACGGGAGGGGAGGGTAGCGATTAGAGAGAGCCACACGATAGACGCTCATGGCGAGGGTGGCAGGATCTCAGGCACGGGCGTACATTGTATACATCAAAAATTGAATTAGGCCTGCGAGTCGGCGATGGGGTTGGCGTGGACGGTGACGCTGCGGATCTTGACGGGCGTCAGCGGCCGATCGTTGTCATCGACGGGCACCTTCTCCAGCGCATCAAGCGTCTCGAATCCCGAGATGACGTGCCCGAATACCGTGTAGACGTTGTTGAGGTGCGGATGCTTGGCGTAGGTGAAGAAGAATTGGCTTCCGTTCGTATCGGGCCCGCTGTTGGCCATCGACAGGATTCCCCGCTTGTTGTGCTTGAGCGTGGGCACGAACTCGTCCTTGAATGGCCGTCGCCAGATGCATTCGCCGCCGGTGCCGACGTTCGTGGGATCGCCCGTCTGCACGATGAAGCCCTTGATGTTGCGATGAAACAGGCAGTCGTTGTAGTAGCCGCTGGCGCACAGGGCCAGGAAGTTCTCGCTGGCCAGGGGCACCTGCTCGCAGAACAGCTCCACCTTGATGTCGCCCAGCGTCGTATGCAGCGTAACGGCCATCTCCTTGTTTTCAAATTGATCTGTCGATGATCGTCAAAAGTCTTTTTCACAAACCTTTCACATCTCGCAATTTCGAGAAATCAAAAAAGAAAAGCAGAGGTACCAGAACGATTTGGATTTGGATAATACATTAGCGCAGCAGGCAGAAGCAGCCGGACTTAACGCCAAAGCTTGCCCAGGGTCCCGCAACACAGAAGACACAGCAATCATGCGGCATCTCGTTGCGTTTCGGTACGGCCACATCCCAGCCCGGATTAAAAATCGCCGCCACATCCCCCCTCCATTCTCGGAATTCAATGGCTGTCTCGGGCTCTCATCTGTCCAAATTGGCCTCCTCCTTGGCTTGCCACCTCTTGAGGCGCTTTATGCCCGTGCAGCCGCCACCCCCCCTCCGCGGTTTTGTCTCTGTTTCGTTCTCTGTGTGTTTTCATCAGTTGGACGGACCTACGAGTCGATACTGTCAAGCGTGCCGGTAGCGTCTTGCGCATGTGCTAACGTCGTGTGCACGCACGTCGCTTGCTCTGTGGTGGTGGTGGAACAGAAAGTTGAGCCGATCGCCAGCTCACAGGCAGGCGCTGCTGCGCAACCTGGTCAACTCGGTGGTGAAGCACGGCCGCATCCGCACCACGGTGCCCAAGGCCAAGGAGCTCCAGCGCCTCGCGGAGAAGGCCGTCACGCTGGCCAAGCGCGGCGATCGCAATGCCCGCACCAGCGCGCAGGGCATGATCTACGAGAAGGCCGTACTGGACAAGCTCTTCCGTGAGCTGCCCACGCGCATGGCCGGCCGCAGCGGTGGTTACACCCGCATCGTGCGTCTGGGTCGCAGGGTGGGCGACAACGCCGAGATGTGCTACGTGGGCTTCGTCGACGTGCTGCCCTCGCGCCACGAGATCGAGCAGCGCGCGCTCGACGAGAAGGTGCGCAACACGCCGCCCGCGGAGGGCAAGGAGCACGCCGTCGACGATCTCTTCCTCCTCTCCAGCCCTGCCCAGTAGTGTAGTGATCTACACTCCCCACCTCACCTCTTCAGTATACAACCTTTGCCTTCACTCTCTCAGCTCAATTCCCCGTCGCCTCTTTCTCTCTTCCCTCCTTGTCACGTTCACCATCTGGATAGGCCCACAGTCACACAGAGCTCATGTGTGGCTGAAGCGGAACACGCCCGTACGTTTCACTTCATCTGAGTGGAAGCACGCGGTAGAGCGCTCGAACGACAAGTTTGGCACCGTGCGCGACAAGAAAACAAAACATATGGTAATATCTTAAATATTTTCTCCTGCCCGCACGGGAAGCAAGAATCTTAAAGGATTTTGAGGTATGCTGTTGATCTTCAGGGTCGACAGCCCGTGGTGTGGTTCACTTCATCAGCGGGTTCGCTGCTCTCTCTTCCTTTCCTTCTTGCACTCGCGTCCCTCAAAACCAGAGCCGCCCACCTGACCCCTTTTTCTCACACAAGCGCGACGTTCGACTACGCGGCCGCACCACCCACCTATCCACACCAAACACATACCACACACACACAACAACACAATGTGTCGCGTACCTGGCTACCTCATCTACCGGCCCAACCTCCCTCTCGTGACTAGGCCGGTCAGCGAGACCTTTCCTATACCCATCAAGGTGCGTCCACCTCGGCACCTCTTGCTCGCCCCCCCCCCCTCCCTGGGGTTGCCGTTTAATTACGGGCAAACTCTAATTGGTCGTTGCCGTACAGGCGGTCAGCGTGGAGGCCAAGGTGACGGACTTCTGCTCGTCGGTCACCATTCGTCAAACATTCGTCAACGCCGAGTCCACGCCCATCGAAGGTTTCTGCTCTCTCTGTGCTCGTGCTCTGATGCCGTTCTCGCTCGCTCTCTGCATTGCGCTGACCTGCAACACAATGAAACAGCCATCTATCAGTTCCAGCTCGAGGAGAAGGCCACGGTAAGCGACTTTGTTGCGCTGGTTGACGGCAATAAGATCCAGGGCGCCATCCAGGAGAAGGAAGAGGCCAAGAACACCTATGTACGTCGCACACTCGCGATCACAAGGTCCCACAGCACAACACGACCGTTCGCTTTCGATGATGTCCTGATCATGTTCACTCGTCGTGTGCCGTACGAACAGGATGATGCGATCGCGAGCGGCCATGGGGCCTACCTGATGGAGGAGAAGGAGGACGAGCCCAACCTCTTCACCGTCAACGTGGGCAACCTGCCGCCCGGCAAGACCGTCGACATCTCGATCACCTACGTCACGGAGCTCGAGTTCGAGGAGGGACAGCTCAAGTTCCGTCTGCCGTCCAACAACGACAACCCGTCATACAAGGCCGCGTCGTCGTCCAACTCTGCGCCTCACCTCAAGCTGCGCGTCGAGTTTGGTACAGCTTGCACTCCTCTCCTCCTGCTCCAGTGCACGCGTGTTGTGTGCGCGCACGCGTGGCGTGTTCTCACAGCAGCAACCATGAATGTACGCATCAGACATGACGAGCAACATCAGGAGCCTTTCGTCTCCGTCACACCCGATCACGTTCGAGTTTGGCGAGGAACCCACACAGGCCACGGTCACGTTGAGCGACAGCCCGCAGGCGCAGGTCGCCAAGGACCTGATAGTCCTCACCAAGCTCGCCAAGCCTCACCAGTACGTTTGTCATCATACTTGCTTCCTCGCCTCATGCGTAGCATGTACGATTGCTGATCTGATGGCTACCGACAACGACAGGCCGTGCGGGCGGGTGGAAGCGGACGAGAAGAACAGCGCGAAGAAGACAGTCATGGTGTCGCTGTATCCGAAGCTGGAACTGGCCGACGATGAGGACATCTACACAGAGATGGTCTTCATCGTCGACCGATCGGGCAGCATGTCCGGCAGCCGCATCAACCAGGTCAAGGACACGCTGCAGATCTTCCTGCGGAGCCTGGGCGAAGGCACCATGTTCAATATCATCGGGTTCGGCTCGAGCACTCAGCACCTGTTCCGCGAAGGCAGCGTCGAGTACAACGACAAGTACGCCCATCGCACATACGGCACACAGCACAGGCAGAGACTGTTGTTGATGGTGATGGCGTATGTGTTGGACACACAGGAACCTGGAGATTGCCACGAAGCACGTGCAGGAAATGAGCGCGAACTTGGGAGGGACCAACATCCTGCGCCCTCTGCAGGAGCTGCTGCAGACAAAGACCAAGGAGGGCTATCCGCGACAGCTGTTCATCCTCACGGACGGCGAGGTGGGCAACACGCAGGAATGCATCGACTTTGTGCGCAAGCATGCGGACACGACGCGCGTGTTCACCTTTGGTCTGGGCGACGAAGCCTCGCAGGACCTCGTCAAGGGTCTCGCCAAGGCCGGCGTACGCACTCTACGCACCACGTTTGCTGCGGCTTTACCTCTGACTCTTGCATTTGCACACGACTGATCAATCGTTTTGGTCAATGCAGGAAGGGTTCTTTGAGTTTGTGCGACCGGGCGAGTCCATGGAGGATAAGGTCATGCGACAGCTGCACCGCGCAATGCAGCCGGCGCTCACCGACATCACGGTGACGTGGAAAGGAGACGCGGCCAAGCACGTGCAACCGGCGCCGTTCAGGCTGCCGCCGTTGTTCTGTGGCGGTCGGCTCGTTGTCTACGGCATCATCGATCACAGCGAGGCTCAAGGCGAAGTTGAAGTCGTGGTGCAGGCCAAAACTGTGCTGAAGCCGTTCGAAGCTGTCGTGAAGGTGGACCTGAGCAAGGTGACCAAGGGCACCTTGCTCAACAAGCTAGCCGCTAGGACTCTTCTCAAGTGCGCCTCCGCCACCCGCGCTTGTTGCGAGAGTAAGAGGAAGCTAACGCGTTGTACAATGTGCGCAGGGATCTCGAGGAGGGCCGGAGCTATGTGCACGACAGCGAGGGCAGGGTGAAGCAAGGCAAGGACGTTGTGGCGGAGATGGTGAAGATCTCCCTCGCAAGCGGTGTGCTGTCGAAGCACACGGCGTTCGTCGCCGTCGAGGAGCGGGACGAAGCCACCGAGGGCACGATGAAGGTGCGAAAGATCACTTTCGAGAAGCCCCCCGTCGCTCAAAAGACGGTGAACCGTTTCCGCACTCCTATGGGTACGGATGTCATCCCTCACCCGCCTCGCATGTGTGAGTCACCTCTCTGATCGGTTTGTCTCCACATATCGAATCTGCAGCCCTTGGTGGTGTAGGGCGAGGTGGCAGCAGAGGGCGAGGTGGCGCTCCTGTTCTTACAGCAGCTAAGCCTCAGGCGAGTGGCGCGATCCGCTCGTTCTTTGGAAAGGGTTCGGCCGCGCCAGTGGCCTCTCTGAGCAAGAAGGACAAATCGAAGAAGCTCGACTCGTGCAAACGAAGAAAAGAAGTGGCTCCCTCGCCCGCAGCTCCGCAGCTCGTCTTCTCTCGCTCTTCCTCCTCCGCGCCGCCTCCGGCTCCCGTAGCTATGTCGAGCCACCAGGCGCCGCGGTCGCGCTCATCCCACTCCTCCTCTACCGAGACGTCGGCAGCTCCAGTGCTCAGGTCCAACTCCCCGCGATCGTCCGTATTGGCAATGGCCGAGAAGGAAGACGGGGGGGCATTCGCCAAGGCCGATCTATACAGCGCGGCTTCCTCCGACGAGGACGAGGACGAGGAGGAGGAGAAGGAGAAGAAGCAGGATGCGGGACCGCCGCCGGAGCAGATGCGGGGCATCATTATGAAGCAGAAGGCCAGCGGCAGCTGGGACTGGAGCGACGCCTTTGGCCTCGTGGGTCTCACAAGCGACAAGCTACGCAGCGGGATTCCCTCGGCCAAGCTTCAAACTGGTACGCGCCCCATCCCCAGTGCGTGGCAGTGTGGTATGGAGGTGTTGGACAAGGTCTGATGGCGTGATCGTTTTTCGTGAATGTGTGCAGTGGACAAGGAGGTGGAGTCTCTGTGGGCCACGGCCGTGGTGGCGGCCTTCCTCCAGACGAAGTTCCCCGGCCAAAAGACCAACTGGGATCTCGTGGTCAAGAAGGCACTCAAGTTCATCGCTCGCCAGAAGAAGAACGTCATGCTCGCTTCCAGTGGCGAGGACATCGACTGGCTGCAGTTGGCCATCGCCTTCCTACCCTGATCGCTCGGCATCCCAAAGGCCTCAACCACCAACAAAGCGGGTGTAGGAGTTTAAAATATCTTAAAAGGCTTTGTTCGGTGATTGGGCGGATTTATGTGAAGGCTCGCGCACAGTGTTTTGAGAGACGCAAGTATGGAGAGTGAAGCAGTCGATGCCGTTGTGGTGAGTGTGGGCGAGGGCAACGTGCGGGCAGGCTTGTCTGGGTTTGACCAGCCAAACTTCAGGTGGCCCACGGCCCGACTGCTCGCCGCGTTGGGCTCGCCGTCAACTTCATCGGCGACAGCGGCAGCGGGACCAGCGCCGTGGAGCCGGTCGTGGGACGAGTGGGAGGACGCGGTCTTGGCCGCAGCCGTCGGCGCCCTCGAGACACAAAAGAGGGGAGCCGGCGTCGGCTGGGGCGCGACAAGGGAGGCATTGGACGAGGCGCTGCCTCTGTTGGCCGGTCGTACCTTGCTTGTGGCCCGACCAAACGAAATGGCCATGTGCGCGCCCGACCGTGTCTGCCAGCTGATCTTCGAACAGTGCGGGCACCCCTGCTTGACCTGCGTGCGTGCGTGCGTGCGCTTGCATGGCGAGCTAACCTGTGGCGGCATCAGATGCGAAGCGGCTGCGTATCACGAGTCGTGGTGTTCGGTCCTGAGCCTCTATACGAGCGGGCGCACGACCGGACTCGTCGTGGACTGTGGCTACGCATCGTCCACGGTCCACTTTGTATGGGACGGGCTCGTTCACGGTGCGTTCGCTTGTGCCCAACTCGACTGCACACTCGAATTGTGGCGCCAGTGCTGACCTCAGGATCGATGTCGAGCAGGTCCTCGCCCTACGACCACGTTGTTCGGCGGGGCAGCGCTTACCGGCCACCTACATCGCCTTCTCAGCCGCGAGCATCCCGAGCTCGACTTGACCCTCGAAGATGCCAATCTGATCAAGGAGCATGCAGGCACGGCCACCATGTCACTCTGTCACAAATAGCACTGGCAATTGGAGACCTCAGTGACGATGATCCGCAACACTAGCGCGCACGCACCAACAGGACGGGTGAGCATGCACTACTCCAGAGAGGTGGCTCAGTTTGAACGCCAGCGGAACCAAACGCTTCTGTTGAGCTCCTTGCACGAGCGCGAGGGCGAGAGCTACCTCTCACTGCTGCCCGCAGAGATCATCGCCTGCATCAACCAACACGCCCAGCCACAGGTGATGATGAGTGCACGATTACGAGCGCTCCACCAATGATTCTGCGACACACTCACGCTCTTCGTGTATCGATTAGGCTCCGCTTGCACATGTCAAGTATACGCTGCCCGATGGCCGCTCGCTGGTACTCGATGAGGAGCAGATCCAGTGCACAGAGCCCCTGTTCAAGCCCTCGCTGCTAGCTAGCGATCACACGCGGTCATTGCCACAGCAAGAGGCGGAGGAGGATGAGAGAGACGGGCTGGGTGCTCTGGCTAGGGCCGTGCTCGATAGCGGACCGAGGAAGGTGCGAAACGAAGTGAGCAAGAACGTGGTCCTCACCGGTGGCACCTCCATGTTTCCCGGTACCTTACCACCTGAGCCTGGGTGAGAGGGAGGCCACACGTCCGATCCGGCTGTGCTGTGTGACGTTGATTCAACGCTAACGCTGGGGTTGGGCACAGGCATGGCGAAGAGGCTGGAGCTTGCATTGGCAGACCACACACCAACAGGAGGTGACCAACAGCAACAACAGAGGGTGGCTAAGGTGGTGGAACTGCCCCAACAGCCCCACAGGGGTGATCAAGCGTGGATTGGCGGCTCGATCTTGGCCTCGCTCACCAGCATGCAGGGCTATTGGGCCACGAGAGACATGTACCTGGAACATGGTGAGAGACCCATTTCCCTCTCAGCCTCCCCCAGTCCCGCCTCTCACCAAGCAATCACCGATACTCACTGAGTCATGTGATCGCTGTGGGCCACAGGGCCGATTGCGGTGCGGAGGACTCTCTGGTAGGAGATATATTGGACGGAAATGCAACAGGTACGGGCACACTTGGCCGTGCGTAGACAACTCTGGAAAACTTGCGTCGACAGAGTTAATAAAATTTATCTTTTTTGTATTTATCTATTGTCCAATTCGACCAAGTTTTGCGCCCCCATGAAAAAAAAAAGAACTTCTCTCCAACTTCTTTTTACTTCTCGACCCGCCGTCTGGTAAGCTGGGCATACGTGAAATTCTTAACTTAAATTTGCTAGGCAACCGAAGTTATAATATTTGAAATACGCCCTGCTCAGTAGAGAGAGGAGCAAGAAGTTTTTCCGAAGTTGGTGAGAAGTTCTTTTTTTTCTTGCGGGTGCAAAACTTGCTCAATTGGACAATATTTTTTTGTAGATATTTATTGGATGGAGGGCGAAGAGGTGCAGCCGGCGAGGCACACGTTCAAGGACCACACGGTCGTCATCTACGAGCACAAGGTGACGGATGACATAGTCCCGCATTGGGCCAACATCTGGTACAGCCGCCATTACGCAGCAAATTTGCATTTTACTTAAAATAAATATTTTCGAGTCTTATGTCTCACCTCTTGTCGTGCGTACAGGGGCGCGGTACCTCCTCCCTCTTCCTCACCCTGGCGCGTTGGTGGAATCTCTCATCTCGTGAAGAGTGGCGATAATTTAGGCTCCGGTGCTGTGCAAGCATTTTGAAGATTTCCCGGAGCGCCACTTCCACGACAAGAAGGTGGTCGAGGTCGGCTCCGGCACGGGCCTCGTCGGCATCTTCGTGGCCCAGCTCGGTACGCACTGCCACTGCCTTGTGGTGGTGATGGTGGTGGTCACCAGCGCCGGCGTCGGCACGGTGGTGTATGGGCCAACGCTCGTCGTCTCGGCCGTGCGCTCACTCTATCTCCGCGCGGTGTGTAGGAGCGAAGGTGACGCTGACCGACCAGCGGCCGGCGCTTCCCCTGCTGGCCTACAACGCCAAAGCAAACAACGTCGAATGCGCCGTGCAAGAGCTGGACTGGTACGCACGCACGTCACACAAGACTCGGGGGCTCTGTCGCCTTCACTGCACGCTTCTTGCTTGCTTGCTTGCGTGGCGCACACGTGTGCTGACGAGTCTAACTTGAATGTGATCATCATCGGGCAGGGGAGAGAAGCCGGGTATCAGCAAGGAGGACGTGGACGTGATCGTCTGCAGTGACTGCATCTATGACGAGGACCTGGTGGAGATCCTCGCACATACCATCGCCGCGTTGGCTCGCCCCGACACCGGTGCGCCAGAGTTCCCTCTCCCTCCCTCCACTCGGGGTAGGGTCGTCCCAATCCTCACACTTACGCTCTCAACCCACACTCAGAGATCTACGTCGCCTACCAGCACCGACGCAAGGCCGTGCAGCAGCAGTTCCTGGACTGCGCGCAGGCTTGCAAGCTCAAGGTGGTCAAGGTTCGCATTAGCTCGTCTCGTACTCAAGTGTTGTTCTGTCCTCACCCTCCACTGTCACTGATGATCGTTTCTCTTCTCCCTCCATCACTGACTTTTTAGACGGTGGACCTGGTGGATAACGAGTCGTTGTACAAGGACCAGTTCACGATAGTGCACTATAAAGCCGAGCTCTGATCCTTGTGTGGACTTCCTTGCTTTATTTTTATTTTGGTGTGCCAGGATGGCCATTTTTATTTCTGGTTTTTGCCCGTACTTCCGCTTAAATATTTTATTTTGGACCGTAACCATAAGGGGTGTGACGCCAACCAATCCAGCTGGTGGTTACAAGGATACAACTTACATTTGATTAACTCCACCCCTGGACAACAAAACATCAGTCCTTTGGCCACGCCTGCACCACACCATGGAGTTCCCTGACCTTGGCCACCACTGCTCGAAGGCTGACTGTGGACAACTGGACTTTCTTCCCTTTACATGCCACGGCTGTAGATTGGTATTTTGCCTCGACCATCGCTCCTACCAGGGCCACAACTGTCCCCAGGCCAAGCGCACCACCACCACCATGTGTCCACTGTGCCAGTCCCCCCTGGCCTGTGGTGCCGGCGACAACGTGGACCGAGTGGTGGAAGCCCATATCGCCGACGGCTGCAAGCCTGCGGCGAGGAAGCGCCGCAAAAAGAAGCGCTGCTCGGTTCGGAGCTGCCGCAAGGTAGAGCTCGTGCCACTGGTCTGCTCTGCCTGCAGCCTGCAGTTCTGCATCGGCCACCGCCTGCCTCACGACCACGCCTGCAACCCCACCCAGATGAAGATAGACTCAACCCTCTGGCCTGGCCCCAACGCCCAAACCACACCACCGCAACAATCCACCACTCCCTCTTGTTCCGTCATGCAAGGCACGCCTCTGCACCCTTCGCCTGCCACCCTCTGGGAGCCCCTCCCAACACACTCGACCAATCTGCCCAAAAGTGGGAAGCCCCTGGTTACATCGGCCCCCACCCACAGCCGTCCCCAACTGCCGCAGCCCCTCCAATCTCTGCAACCCACTTACAACGCAATGAGGAGTGCCCCTGAAGAGAAGAACTCACTCACTCGGCCTTCTCCAGCGACCTCTACAACTCGTCGCCTGCCAACCTCCATTCCTGCCCAAAGTTTTACCACCACTGCCGCCACCCCTCCCACACGCCTTCACAACCTGCCCCTCGCATCAAAACCCTCCACCCAGCCCTCTGCGCCAGCCTTCTTCATGTCCCCACGCTCTCCCGTCCCTCAACGTCGGCCGGTCACTGCGCCTCCCCTCCGTCGCCCAATGCCCAGTCCGACACCGCCGCGACAAATCTCGTCCTCGCCCAGCCAGCTGAGGGTGGCCAGGTCGGAGGGAGTACCAGCTCGCACAACAGCCATCAAGCGCCCTTACAACGTTCGAGAACAGGAAGAGCCTGGGTTTCTGGGTCGCCTCTGGGCGGGCATCACTCAGTTTTTGTTCCCGGCGAGCCACGCTGCTGCCTCGGTCCCTTATCCAAGGTGTCGTATTTTGCAACTGCAGTCTATATCATAGCAATTGGGACTTACAAAAAGTGGCTGACTCTACTGCAGCAGGGCCGAAAGACCAACAAAGCGTGCACGCATAGAACAGGACAAAGCAGAATCCAAGGGAGAAGCTGGTCTGAGCTGTTTGACAATAGATGAGCTCAAGGAGCGTGGCTACACCATCGAGGAGGTCCAATGCATCTTTAACAGCAGCACAGCTAAGCCGCAGCAGCGCTCGGCTGCGTTCTCTTCAGGCCATTAGCAATCGGTTGCATGTTCCTTTTTCTCTGCCTCCACCATTGGCAGCCCCTTGCTCCTGGTGTATCGCACTGCAACATATTTCACACCAAATAACATTCAATCCAGCCCACGCTGGCTTTAGAGTCAAAATAGGATGGATGTTTAGTTTTTCCACTCAAACTCTGGCGTGGCCCTCAAGGCTGGGTCCCACAGGGCATTCTCCAGCGTGATCATTGCGTTCCATCTAGTGATGCACAATCAAACCAGAAGGAGAGACCACGTGCACATGCACACACATACACGATGTTCGTGCGTGAGCAGCACAACGGAGCGGCCAGAGACTCAGCGGCCCACAGCGCCCTCCTGCGCCTTCTCCTTCTTTCCCTTGGCGGTCTGAGGCAGCGCCATCTCGAGCTCCGACAGCACCCGACGTCTGTCGATTGCCTTCCCGCTCACCCGGCCTAGCATCATGCGCGTACGACACACACGCACACACACGCACACACACGCACACGCACACACACAGAAAGCGCACTGGCGGTGTAGGAGAACGGCATGACAGCGCGTCTCTTTCGCTGCTCGGACACGCCAATCCACTGCCGATCCAGTCCATCATCACGGCACGCGAGGATCGCACTTCCTCGCCCGCCCTCACTTGCTCTCTTTCTCTCTCTCTCTGCGCGTGTGTGTGATCCGCTCGTTGTACTGGTACATTCGATCACCGCGGTCGCTGGAGCTGGCTCGAGTCTCTTCACTTGGTGGCCTTCTTGGTGCCGTAGACGGTGGCCAGCAGCTTGGAGAGGAAGATCGGAGCAAACTGCGGGCCAAAGTAGATCTCCTTGACGAACATCTCGTTCATCTCCCAGTTGGGCTGCTTGCCCTGCAGGTGTGCGCGCATCACGCACAGAGAGATGACGCGTCAGCACCAAGAAAGACGTCTCAGTGCTGCCGCCACCGCCGCCGTGAGCACATGCTAGGGAGGAGGGTGTCGTACGATCTCGATGGGCTTGTACTCCACAGAGTCGTCGGCCACGGTCAGCACAAACGTCAGCGCTGGTGAGTGGGAGAGGAGTCGAGGGGGGTGAGCTTTGCACCATGTCGAGCGATAGCGCGCGCGTGTACCTCGCTTGTCGCTCGGGTTCTTGCACGAGCAGAGGAACGCATTGGCGCCCTCTGCGGGATGAGGCTTGGCGTCGATGAGGGTGAGGTGTCGCAAGAACCGAAGCGTCGCGTTGGCCTGCTCTAACTGCTGCTGATGTGCCTGCTGCTGCTTGGCGTCGCCCTCTGCCCGCTCCTCCTTGACCTCCCTCTCCTTCTTCTCCTTCTCCTGCTTCGCCACCGCCGCGTCACGCTCCTGCTGCAGTCGCTTGTTCTCGCTCTTGAGCGACTCAATGAACTTGGCCGACGCTGCGCAAGCACCACAAAGACGAAGATGCGGAGTGAGTGAGTGTGTGAGTGAGTGTGTGCAGCTTAGCGTCAACGACGTGATGGTGCAACAACGCTCGTACCCTTTTCTCTGGCTTCAGAGGCCGCCTGAAGCTTGGCGTACATCTTCTCGGACTTAGTGGTGCGCAGGGCCTTGAGCTCGTGGAAGCGCTCGAGCAGCTCGTCGTAGTCGCTCTTGGCCACCACCTCGCTGCCGCGCAGCTTCGAGACGCGCGGGGTCTGCGGCACCAGCGTCTGGTCGACCGTCTCGGACATGTCGAGCGGTCGCGCGAGTTGTCGCTTGACCGACATGCACAGCTCCTGGGCCCTATCGAGCTTGGGCGTCTTTGGCACGGCGTGCTCTTCGTCCTCCTCCTCCTCGTCTTCTTCCTCCTCCTCGTCGTCGTTGGACTCTTCGGTCTTCTTTGGCGGAGCGCGAGCTGGTTGTGCCTTGGGTCCCTTGGCAGGCGCCACCTGCTTCGTCTCTTTGTCGTCCTTCTTCCCCTTTGCTGGCGGCACCACCTGCTTCGCTCTCTTGTTGTTGTTGTTGCTCTCCTCCACCGTCACGCTTTGTTCGTCACTGTCCTCGTCCTCGTCATCGTCCTCGTCCTCGTCGCTCTCCGCCTTCCTCTTGTTCGAGGCCGCTGGCGCTCGCTTGGCCGGGACCTCGGACGCCTTCTTCGACTTGGGCGCCGGCGGCGACGCCTTCCTCTCGGGAGCCTTGCGCGCCTTTGCAGCAGCACCAGCGGAGGCGCCCGACCCTGTGATCTTGGCCACCTTCAGCTTGGGCGGCTGCTCCTCGGCGACGATGCTACTGTCGCTGCTGCTGTACGATGTCTCCTCCTCTTCGGATTCATCTCGGCGGGCCCTCTTGCCGCCCCGCGCCTGTGTCACCTTGGCTTTGGGCGCCGGCGAGGCGGCGGTTTTGCCTTTCGTTGATCGACCCGCAGCTGCTCTCCTAGTAGTGGACATCTTCTCGCCTTCCCTCAAGATCTATCTCCTCACACTCTTCCGCCTCTTGCGATTTCAGGTTCCTGTCCGTGTTCGCTCTTTCGCGCCTTTTTGGTGCGTCTTGGCGCCAAACCAAATGTTTCGTTGATGTTTCCAAAATTTTACGATTCGATTACATTTTCGTTTCGAAAAGTGACCATCTTGTTGCGAACTCGAATCTTGTCTAGCCATGCAACACACCACTGCCACCAGAGCCGTCCGCCGCTTGCAGGCCCTCGATGGGCACCTCTCCTCTTCGGAGGCGGCGATCGACGTTTCACCCGCCAAGGGCCAGAAAATCGGGAAGATTAGGCCCCGGCTGCCTCTCGTTCTGCTGCCCGAGGTCGCCCAGGCCTTGGCCGCCAACCGCCCCGTGGTGGCCCTCGAGTCCACCATCATCTCCCACGGTACGGCGGATGCCCCCCCCACTACGTCCTACAACAGATTTCCGCAAATGCTCAAATCAATTCATCGGGCGAGCAGGCATGCCCTTCCCGCAAAACCTGGAGACTGCGCGCGATGTGGAGAGTGTGGTGCGCGATAACGGCGCCGTGCCTGCCACCATCGCCATCTTGGAGGGCGTGATCCACGTCGGTACGAAGCACCTCTCCCGCGGCCAGGCCTTACCTCGGCGAGGTCGTCTCAGGGAAGACGGACAAAGAACTCGACGGACCATCTCACCTCTGCTTGGTGTCCTTGCATGTGCGCGCTTCAAGGCTTGAGCCCCGAGGGACTGGAGAAGCTCGCTCGTGCTGGCAAGCAGGTGCACAAGACCTCGCGCAGGGATCTGGCGGCCGTCGTGGCCGGCAAGCTGAACGGCGCCACCACCGTCTCGGGAACCTCCTACATCGCCAACCTGGTGGGCATCTCCGTGTTCGCTACGGGCGGCATCGGCGGTGTCCACAGAGGTGGAGAAGTCAGTACGTGCGCGAGCTACTCTGCCCCGCTGCGATTGTGCACTCACTCGCTTGCTCGTTCTTGTCCGTAGCGATGGACGTGAGCGCTGATCTCACCGAGCTCGGCCGCACGCCGATCGCCGTGGTTTGTGCTGGCGCCAAGTCCCTCCTGGATATTGGGCGCACTCTGGAGTTCTTGGTACGTTGCCAGCGAGCATGGGAAGGGTCCGGAGATTGTACGGCCAACGATGCTCTCTGGTAATCTTATCAGGAAACGCAAGGAGTAGCTGTGGTGGGCTATGGCACCGACGAGTTCCCCGCCTTCTTTACCCCGCACAGCGGCCACAAGACCTCGTGGTGCGCATCCACCGCCTCAGCCTCCACTGCAGTTCATATCACTCACCTGCTTCTTATTCTCTCCTCTTTGTGCCGATAGCCGCTTGGACACCCCCGAGCAGTGCGCTAGGCTCATTCGTGCGTTGTCCTCCGCATGACTCCCTTCTCGATGTTGTCCTCACCCCTCTATAAATCGAACAGATAGCGGTAAGGCACTGCGATTAGAGAGCGGAGTCGTGTTCGGTGTTCCCATCAGGAAGGAAGACGCTGCCGAAGCGTCGCAGGTCGAGAAGGCCATCCAACAGGCCATCAAGGAGGCCGAGTACGCATTCCATTCCATCCATACGTACACTGTCGATGCATCCATCAGTACGAACCGCTCACTCCGCGCTCCATTTCGCTCTATCAGCGACAAGGGCGTTCATGGCAACGACGTCACACCGTTCCTCTTGCAGAGGGTCAACGAGCTCACCGGTGGCGAGTCCCTCAAATCGAGTACGTCGACCGACCCCAACAACGCGCATGATCTGATTTTGCGCCCTCTTTGACCTCCCCTCTCCCTCCTTCTCCACTACGGCAGACATCTGCTTGATCAAGCAGAACGCCAAGGTGGCAGCCCAGATCGCCTCCGCGCTCTCCGTCATCAGGGCCCAGGAAAAGGTGGGTACCAAGTAACAACCTCGACACCCACGAAGAGCTCTTCCGTTTATCACGCACACGCATGCACGCACACACGGCTGCAAACCGAGATCTTTAGGTTGAGGCAAGCGATTCGCGACGAGTCGAGAGGCAGCAATAAACCAGAACGTTCGTCATCTCTCTTACCTTCTCCGTTTCGCTCTCGCGATATGTCTGTATGTTGCATTGCTTGCCCAGGGCGCCACCAAGAATCTCAAGAAGAAGAGGAAGACCGGCAGGCCCGTGGTAGTCGGCGGCGTAGGTAAGTCTCACCTGTTTCCACCACCATCATCATCAGCAAGCGTTGTATTGGTATGTGCTAACTGCAGGCCACCATCACCCGCCCGCTCGTGTAGCCATGGACATCTCGGCTCGTCCGTACAAGGGGCAAGCCTTCATCGAAGGGACCTCCAATCCGGGCATCATCACTCACCAGTGGGGTGGGGTGGGAAGGTACGCCGCCTTCGGCTCTCCTCCTCCGTAGACGGAGACGCAAACGATGGGTATGGGGTCGCCCTCGCTCACGCGCGTGCTCGTCGTTGTCTCCCACCCACAGGAACATCGCCGAGTGCATGACCCGCCTGTCGCTCCCTCCTCTTCTAATCTCGTCCGTGGGCAACGACGAGCTCGGACATGCGTACATCAAGTGGGCCGACAAGATGGGCATGGTACATACGCGCGTGTGACGCAACACAGTGGGTTCCCTTGTGGTGGTGTTGTGGCTGACGTGTTCTCCTTCGTTTGCAGCCCACCCAGGGCATATCCTTCTCGGACAGCGAAAGCACGGGCATCTACTCGGCTACCATGCAGGCCGATGGCGAGCTAATGCATGCCGTGGCCGGGATGCACATATTCAAGACAATCACGCCCCAGCAGGTGGGCTTCATCAAGCTTCTTCATTTCTAATGGCAAGAGGCTGCCGCACTCACAGACGATCGTGTGCGTTTGCAGATACTCAAGTTCCGTAAGGAGATTGGGGAAGCGGCCATGGTTGTGGTGGATGGCAACATCTCCGTGGAGGCGATGCGTGCTCTGGTCACTACGTGCGCAGAGAGTGACACCGAGGGTACGCGCTTGAGTTCTCTCCCCAGCCCTCTCAGAGGTCAGCGATTGATTTTGTGGACTCTTCGCTCAACACGTGCGTTTCAGTGTGGTTTGAGCCTACTTCAGTCGTCAAGAGCCTGCTGCCCAGCCAAGCCGGAGTGATCTCTCATCTGTCTTACATCTCGCCCAATGTGGAGGAGCTCAACGCCATGGCAGCGGCGCTCGACGGTTCGGTTATGGGTACGCACACGCTCGAGGGCGCTGACGGTGGCCATCTCCTTTAGCTGCATGGCGTAGTTGTTGATACACCTCTGCGGCCATCCAGATTCGGAGAGAGACCTGGAGACGGTTGTGAAGAACGCGCTGAAGCTCCTCCGAGCAGGAGTGAAACACATTGTGGTGACCATGGGCCCCCAGGGGGCCATCCTCTTTCAACTCGACGAGGAGGCACGCCTCCGCGCGCATCACTTCCATCCCGACCCTTCACGCTCAGTCGTACACGTCACCGGCGCTGGTATGCTCCCATATGTGCGGCCCCACATGTCGTCCTCACGCTCCTGTCTGACATGATTGATTGATCTACCAGGCGATTGCTTCGTGGGCGGCACTGTGTGGGCTCTCCTTGCGCGTACCGCGGGCGACACTGAAGCAGCGATCCCGTTTGGCATGGCCGCGGCCAAGTTCACGGTCGAGTGGGACGGCCCGGTTTCGCCTCACATCTCGGCGCGTGGCGTCACAACAGCCACCACCGCCACGCAACCGGTGCCCACTTCCTCTCCATCTACCAATGTCGCACTCTGGTGCAACACGCAGGTCTCTATCAACACTTCCAGCGCCACCAAGCAATGAATCGGTGTGGCAGGAGAGGAAGTCCTCGCCCCTCGTTCTTGCTTATTCGATACAACTAGGCTCTCTGAATGAGCATTAACAGCCCTGCATGCGTCTTGCCTCGATCTGGGCGAAGAGAGCCATTCGACCACCTCCGGCAGATGCCGAGCTCGCTCCGGCTCGTTCATCAGCGGCCACGCACTCGTCGACCTTGCCGCGCGCACACGCACGTACATGCAGATGAGGATGAAGCGCAGAGATCGCGATAGGTTGCGCGCGCACCCACACGTACCTTCAAGCGGAGAGCGTAGGCCTCCTCCAGGAGCTGGCGGAACGTGTCGCCGTGTTCGATTGCGCCCAAGTGGTGATCGTCATCAAACTCGTGCAGCACCACAAGACCCTTCACACGCATGTTCAGCAGACTTACACGTTGCGCGTCCATTCTCACGTGCGTCGCGTGCGTACTCTGGTGCCGAGCTGGACGTCATCCCGAACGCGATGGATTGGGTTCGTGCCGTCACGGGTGCCGTGCGCCATCACGATCGGCACGCCATGCACCGAACAACATTCAGTGGTCTGAACGCGCGCGATCACGAGGTGTGATGTCAGCAATCAAGATCAAGACCTCTCGTGGCCAGTGCAAGCTTGTCGATCGATCACGTACGCTCATGGCGGAGACGAGCAGCGTGGGACCCTTCCACAGGCCTCTTCGAAGCACGGCTGCGGCGAGCTTCCCGCCGCGACTGCCCGCCACCAACACGTCGGGCGGCAGCGCAGGAGGCGGCGGGGGTGGCGGCGGGCCGCCCGCTCCTGTTTTTTTTTTGTACATTAGGAATATAAATATAATAAATACAAATACAAAATAATATACCTGAGGGCGCAGCTGGTGGTGCGGTGGTAGGGCGAGGGTTGGAAGGGAAGGAGGCAAGCGCGGGGCGCAGGGCGGCAACGCCAGCTTCGAGGGCTTCGGCGGGCTCAGGCACAACCACCATGGCCACCTCCCATCCCTCGCCCAGTGCCTTCACCAGCGCCTGCCCCCGCCCAAAGCCCTTGTCCACCACCAGCACGCGTATGACCTTCTTTTCCATTGCCATTTTGCCTGAAGCTATGTTGGTTTTGAGAGGGTTGTGCACGCCCGCTCCCTTTTTCACACAATGGCGCTGAAGCAGTGGCAGATGAACATTTGACGAATGCAACCACAGCAGGGCACAAAGTTTGCGCCCAGACAGGAGAATGCAGCTAGCAATACCCGCTCTGGCCGCAGTAGTTTATGTCCGACAATCACACCTGTGTGTCAATCATGTAGACAAGCTTTGTTGAACTGTTACTAAGCGCAACCAGAACTTGTGTGGGGATCATCAGGATGAGAGAGACAAAAGGATGTAAAAAGAGCTGTGTTGGTACGACAAACAAAAATGGAGACCGATGCAGCCTTTGTTGGTCAAGCACAGGCCAGAATGTACAATTCCCAGGGTTGCACCGGAGGAAATGCTAGAGAGGGTGTGTTGTGTGTGCTACCGAAACATTGTATTAGGTGGTGATGGTCAGCAAGAGTGGGGAGGTAGTGATGGAGCAATAAGGATATGGCACGGTGGATTCCCGGGTGGTCGCCCGCCCCAGTACTAACACCGCCTGGCGCAGCTTAACTTCGCTGTTTGGATGGGGAGCGGTGCAGACAGTGTGAGCAGGTCGGTCACCAAATCATGCAAGAAAAAAGATAGCCGACCGTGGGGCTCGAACCCACGACCACAAGATTAAGAGTCTTGCGCTCTACCGACTGAGCTAGGACGGCCGATGTTGCTACAGACCCTTTTCGTGGACGGAGTTAATTCGCGAACCGGAGAAGACAGTTGCCCTAATATCTGGCCTGAAAAACTCAATAAGGACGTCTCACACCACCATTAGGGAGTCTGTTGTGGAGGGAGGTCGTTGATCCCTTTTCTCCCTGTATCACTTCGCACAACTCCTGCTCATCTCACGTACCCATTTGCATTTCCTGTAGGTCAGGAATGTGGTTTTCTTAAATTCCCAAGTGATCTCGTTTATCTTTCGCTTTTTGTACCCTGTTACCAACTGCCGTTGGTAACGAGCAACACCAAGAGAAAGAGTGCCCGACACACGAACAAGGCTCTGACCCTAGACGACCTGTCTGGGATCCCGACGTCCACCCCACCCTTGTGGGACACGGAAAGACAGACCGAAACGTAAGCAGAGCGAAAGAGGGAAAGAAGAGAACAAAGAGTAGAGGCAACAGAGAGAAAGCAAGTTCGGGTGGAAGAAAAAAGTCAAGTGCTTCAAAGAACAGAAGGAGAGATGGAAGCATCCCTCCTGCAGATGCAGAGCGAGCCCCGGCCAAAGCCAAAGGGGAAAGGAGGAGGCAAGGGGGCCAAGGCAAGCTGCGCAGAGGGGGGGCCGTCGCCACGACCAAAGGCGACCCGAAATGTCAATTTGCTGGCGAAATCGGTGCCTGCGACGTGTCTGCACGATTTCAAGATCCCCTTCTACGTGCGGCGAAAGCGGGAGGAGGAGAGGGCCAAGCAGCTGCAGGATGCGAAGCGGGCCATGACGTCCAAGCGCGGGTCCGCCGCGCCGGGTCGGGACTCGTCCCTCCACGTTCATCCCGTGGGGTCCGGCCTGCCATCAGATGATGCGGCTGCCGCCTGGGCGCACAGCAACTCGCTCGTTCAGAACAGAGAGGGAGATGAACTGGAGGGCGATGACACGACCGGAGGAGTCCGAGCAGAGCTCAGGCGCAGGCTACGCCACAACGTCGTGCGTACGGTGGCTGAACCTCACGCGTCCGCTCAGACCGTACCCGACTCGTCATCGTCGTCGCCCGCGCTCGCGATGTCTCCCGCACCGACCCACCAGACTGTACTCGTTTCGTCGTCGCCCCCGCTCGCGACATCTCCCGCACGATCGACAGCGTCCCCCACCACCTCGCCGCCGCGAGAGCTGACGCCGGAGAGGGACCAGCGCAAGCGGCCCCGCGAGCAGAAGGACGAGAGTCTTCACCACCATCAGCACCAGCACCAGCAAACGAAGCACCACCACCAGCATACGAAGCACCAGCGCCAGCAGCTGCAGATGGAAGCTAGGGAGAGAGATCTGGAGAGGGAGGTGATGGTGGCCACATCGGCTCAGCGTGCCATCGAGGCGAGCGAGGCGAGGAAGGTGGCAGCTTCGACCGCGGCCTCGATGACGACCCTCACGCCGATGCGCGCCGAGCGTGCGATGCGTTACGCTCACCTGTGCGGCCGGTTCGCAGAGGTGTTTGCCACGTACGTGTGGCCCTTCAAGCCGCTCCATCCGGCCGCGTGGGACGACTCCACCGTGCGGCTGGTCATCGACAAGGGCACGCTCATCGCCGGCGAGGATGAATGGAGCGAGGACAACGGCGACGACGGAGCCCTCAAGGACAACCGCGTGCTGGCCTTGGCTGTGTTTACCGCCCTCGCGCTTGGCGCGCAGGCATGCGGTGCGAACGAAGTGGCGCTCAGTCTCTATGAACAGGCCCGCTCTCACCTGGCTCTGCTCTTTGACACCTGCGATATCCGAGTCGCTGAGACACTGATCGCCCTCCAGTGCGCCTCTCTCTCTCTCTCTCTTTGCGTGCCTGTGTCGTGTGGAGGGAGCCCCACGAGCTTGGCCGTGTGCACACTGAACCTGACATGTTTATTCAATGAACAGGTATCTGGCGTTTGGCTTTGGAGATCTGGGACGGGCCGCCTACTACAACATGACCGCCCTCAGCATCTTCAACAAACTGAAGGTTCGTGGACCCACTTGCCCTCTTGTGGCACTGACCAAGTGCAAGTTGCTAACAGTTGCACGCATACACACAGGCATTCGATTCTGATATGTATCGAAGGTGCATGTGGAGCGTCCACCTCCTGCCCGACACGTCCTACGGAGAACGCAAGCGGCTAATGCGCGAATACCGCTGTAATACCGCCCACCTTTCGTGTTGGAGCGAGGAAGACGACGCCATCATATCTCCTCAATCGTCGCCGCCTCATGCCGCCCATGCACGCAAGACGCCGGCCTACACGAACACGGTCTATTGCGATGATCTAGCGCCTCGCCAATTTCCGAACGCAGCGCCACTCCGTGGCGGACCTGAGGCACTTCCTCATCCTGCGACCGCTGTCAGACACATCGCCCAGCCAACCATCGACGGTCATCAGTTTGGCTGGGGCAACCGCGTTCTTGGCACCGGGCCTGTGGCCTTCTCGTCACCCGACGAGTACGTCCCGTGCATGCCGCGGCCAGCCCAGGTTCTAGACACGTCGCCCATGTTCGACGACGGCGAGTTTGGGGAGTTCAGCTACTGCTCGGCCGACTTCGCCATTCATCCGATTATGCCCCAGCCCACACGGCCGCAACCGCCGCAGTATCATCATCCCTCTTCTCTTGCACCTCCCTACAACCAGCTTTCTTCGGCATCTCCAGTGTCGTATTCCTCCACGCCCACTTCTTCCCGCAGCTCTTCTCCTCTTGAGGCAGTCTACCACACCAGCCTTCCATCATCATCGACACCATGTTCCTCGTCGTCCTCAGCGTTTCCGGTTTCCTCGCCCACAGACGAGCCGCCGAGCCATTTCGCCGCCCCCGAGCGTGAGATCTTCCATGCGCGCTACTCGAGCTATCAGACCACCGAGGAGAACGCGCGCATATTCCTTCACACGATGATTATTCTCTCCGTGCTCGATGCCAAGGCGTCGCGCAAGCCAGAAGGTCATCCCAAGAGGGCCAAGATATTCAAGAGCATGGCAGAGAAGGCCATCGCCTTTGAGCGAATCTTGCGAGCCTGTCGTACGTTACGCCTGCTTACATGGCATCGCATCACTACGGACCAGCAACGTATGCACTGACACGTATGCTCGCAGCTCCAGGATCAATGCCGGTGAGCTATCACCAAAGCGTCATGTTGATTATGATTAGCGCTCGAGCGGACAGTTATCTGCGCATGCACGACGAGATATTCACCCTCGTGGCGCTACAGGACTTCCTCTCGACATGTCGTTCGATTGATATGCGGTGCGCGCCACCTCCCTCGTGTTTTCTCACAAGTTTCTTCCCTTCCTCTGCTGTCTCTCCACCTTGAGAAGGCTTCAACTCACTCCCGCTCCTCACCTCCTACCTTGATCAGGCTCTGCGCCAGCACGGTTCTGCCCAGCTTCAACGCGATCATCAGCATCATGCAGCAGCTCGATCAGCCACAGTAAGCGCTTTTCCTCCCCGAGCACAGACTCACAGCTGCGCCAAGGCCTCGGTGTCATAGTTGTGGCCCAACACTGATCATCAACTGTGAATGTTGTGGCACAGGATGCTGTCTGAGCTGTTGACCTTGATGGAAGGCCCCTCGAGCCAGTTCCCTCCGTGGAGTCAAGTGCGCCAACGCGAGATGCTCCAGCTGGCGCAAGTGCTCAAGAGCCGCGCCGCCCTGGGGCGATCCTTCCACAGGCCCACAAGCTAAGTGAGGGACCCCTTCTTGACGCTCTCTCTAGCCGTTTGTACATACGGGCACTCTGTGTGCTTGCTTGGCACCGAACATGTTGCCCCAAGCGTCATCACGTCCGCATAAAATTTTAATTTTCATTAAATTTGCACCAATTGGTGAAGAATCCTGTTTTTTTCGCACTTTCATTCACAACTCATGGCGATTGGGTGGAGCGGTTGCGCGGTGCTCTCCGCTTAGTTTTCTTCGTTCTCTGCCGTCCACCCCACACAGCCCCAAGACCCCATCACAGCCAAACATGCGCCTTCTCCTGGCCGTCCTATTCGCCGTGGCTCTCCTCGCCTCGTCGGCCCAGGCGTACGACGTCGTGGTCCAGACGTCGCACGGCTCCATTGGCGGCGCTAGGACCGCGCTCGGCTTTCAGTTCCGTTCGGTGCCCTTTGCCGCCCCGCCTCTCGGCGACCTCCGGTTCGCGCCGCCCCAGGTGGTCGAGTCCTGGGAGGGCGTCCTCAACGCCACCAGGCTCCCGTACGCCTGCCCGCAGCCCCGAACTGACAACGGCCCTACCAACGAGGACTGCCTTTACATGAGCATCTACCTCCCCCTATCCTTTGAGCACGACAAAAAGGCCAAGCGGGATGTTGCCGTGGTACGTTTTCATTTTCCGATTTTAGGTCCGAATGAAAAAATGGACCAACACCAGCTCACAACATCCGTTCGATTGGATGATATCAGTTCTGGCACGGTGGTGCGTTTAGGGGTGGCGGACAGATCAACTTCATTGGTGACTACCTGGCCAACAACACCAACACTGTTGTAGTCGTGCCTCAGTACCGGCTCGGCGCGCTCGGCCTGCTCGGCCACGAGGTGTTCCAGGAGGAGTCCGGCACCTACGGCAACTACAACCTCATGGACCAGCGGATGGCCCTCCTCTGGGTGCAGAGCAACATCCGCGCCTTTGGCGGCAACCCCAAGTCGGTGACCATCACGGGACAGTCGGCCGGCGCCATCTCCGTCGCCATCCACTCGGTCTCGCCCATGACCTGGGGCCTCTACCACCGGGCCATCAGCCACTCGGGCACGGGCTACTCGGGCAACTACCTCGCGGACAAGAGCTGGATCACCAACACCATGTGGAAGCTCATCGACGGCCTCAGCTGCAGCAACGCCACCTGCAACAAGAACGCGACTACGCTCAGCCCCGAGTGCGCCGAGGCGATCAGGCGGTGCATCAGGGCCGCGCCCTACTCCGCCATCGTCACCGTGCAGTCGGCGCTCCCCGAATTCGTCAAGCCGAGGCCGGCCGTCGATGGCATCGTCATCCCCGCCCAGCCTATTGAGCTCGTTCGGTCGGGCGACTACAATCGCGTGCCCACGCTGTTCGGAGTCATGAACAATGAATCCACCGCCCTGATCCAGAAGAACTACCCCGCCGCCGCCAACAAGTCACACTTTGACCAGTACGTGACGTCCATGTTCGGCGCCGACGCTATCCCCACGCTCGAGCAGCTGTACCCGGTGGTGGGCCCCGGCGCTGCCTACCCTACCTACTACTCAGCCATGGCCAAGATCGACACCGATTGGTTCTACACCTGCCCCACGCTCGAGTGGCTCAACGCGATGGCCAGCACAGGCCACAAGCGCGCCTACCTCTACCGCTGGACCTACGAGGCCAACTGGTTCCCCGCGCAGTACGGCGCTCATCACAACGAGGACATCGTCTACCTCAACCAGCAGGGCTGTGTTCTCAACGCCCCGGCTCCCGGCTACTGCAATCTGTTCACGCCAGCGACCACGCCCCAGGAGATGCCGCTCGTGACCAAGCTCCAGAGCTTCTGGGCGTCGTTCGTCGCCAAGGGCAAGCCCAACATCGACCACTGGAAGGCCTACACCGCCAAGCAAAGCAAGCCCCACCTCCGGATCGCCAGCCCCACCGCCTTCGAAGTCGATCGGAATGTCGCCATCCAGCCTCAGCAGTGCGCCTTCTTGAACTCGATGGCCTAAACGCACACCTCTTCTCCATCAAGGACCGTTGATGAACATACAAATACACCAGCCGTGTTGTTGTACTCCTCGTGTCACACCAGCCGATTCTCGGGGTTAAGGAAATTCGATGGGTTGGAGGTGTTCGAATTTGAACTCCCAGAGAGCGGACAGTTCGAGGTCGCTCAGGGTGTTCTGGTTGTCATCATCAAAGAATCCCCTCCTCGCCTCTCCTCTTCTCCCGCCACACAGGCACTCGCGCGTGGTAGAGCACTGCCTCTCGCGTCGCACACCACAAAAGCAAGCGCTTCTTGCTTCTGCTCCGGAGGACCCGCGATTCGAATTTTTGATCAACATCCCCCCCCCGCCCCGCTACCGGTTCTTCTGAGGCATCATTTTCATCACGACGACGGACCACCTTTCGTTTAGCTTTTTTCTCCTGCTCACCCACCAATTCAACGCCTGGCCCGTGCAGGTACGTCGTCTCAGCGCATTGCTGGCCCATTTATTTTTCAAAAATCTCATCTTTTTGGTTCGATGTGATTGTCCAGGCCAGGATCTGTTGCGTGCTGTTCGTGGTGCTCCTGTTCCTGCTGGTGCTGGTGCATCTCTCTTGGTGGCAGCATGGCGAGAAGATTCTACGCATGAGGGCCGAACAGAAAGAAGGTACGCGTCCCATGCGAGCAACATGCGGCGCCCTAAAGGCTGATCCGATGATTCATTTATGATTTGGCAGCATTTGAGCCGGAGCGGCTGATGTCGCCCCACACGAACCGGCTCTTCCAAAGCATCAAGCGGGAGAGGGGTGAGACCCTCATCTCCGTGCGCGCTCTCCACAAGAAGGAGTGAGCGCAACCCTGCGCCTCCGCCTGAGACCTGCTGGCGGCCTGTACACACACTAGAGAGCGCCCACGACGACATGTAACCTATACGAGAGAAGAGCGAGGAGAGCAAGGAAGAAGGTGAGGCCGGAGCGAAAGGAAGACTGTCACTACCGTACCCCCATCAATTTTACAATCGACCAGCGATCCCCCTTGCGATGAGCCAGAAGCTCGAGAAGAGAGAAGAGAGCATGTGCCACACATCCCCATGTACCGTAGACAACATCATCACATGCACACCTCCTCAACGTAACGTACAACTTGACGTTCATTGTGGAGACGGGGGAGAACTGTACAAGGGGTGGTCACCACTTGATGGCGAGGGCGTTGGACATCTTGGGAATGGCGTGGTACTGCGTGTGAAGCCACCGCTTGGCCTCTGCTCCACCGACCTCGCCGCCGAGCCACTCCTCGTAGATTCGCCGTACGACCGGAGGCATCGCCTCCACAGCGACGTCCTGGCGGCGCTGGCCTTCGTGGTACACCTGTGTGTGCGTATGCGTGGTGTATATGTGTGGTGTGTGAGAGGGTGAGGAAGAAGAAGGCAATGCGGCTCTCATGCCCGTACCTGATCGAGCTGCTTGACGAGCTCCTTGCTGGCCTGCGGGCCCTTATCCTTGGGTTTGATCTGGCCTCCTCCGTTCAGGCATCCCGAGGGGCACGCCATCACCTCGACGTAGTGGTAGGGGCTGCTGCCCTTCTTCAGCGTGCGAATGAAGTTTTGGATGTTCCTGAAGCCGTTGGCGATCGCAAAGTTGAGCTTCACCTCGCCATCGAGTTCCAACGTCACCGTCTTGAAGTCCGGATTTCTGTGACACACGACACGCACACAGAGAAGGTGAGTTCTGAGAGTGAGCTGGGAGGACGAAGGCACGAGCGCTGAGCTCGTACCTTCCAGACTTGAATTCTACATTGGTGACGTCCACGCCGTAGAGGGCCTTGGCCGCGTGACGGAAGATCGACTCGGTGTACCCGCCCGATCCGCCAGGTGGGCCGTAGAGTTGGCCCTCGTCGTCGATGTTTGTGAACCTGTTGTTGTCCACAGACAAGCCGAGTGAGCACGGCAAGCACGTACGTGTGTGCGGTCGGGTGGACGCCCGTGTTGGGTACGTACAGCTTGTCGATGGGAGACTCTTCGAGGGTAGCAAAGTCTATGCCCTTGTCGTTGATGATATCCAACACCTCGGCGGCCGTGAGCACGCAGTCCACATCCCGCACCTGATCTTGGTTTGTGAAGTCGTCCCTGCTTGCCTCCAGCTTCTTGTCGAAGCAGGGCATGATCGCCACGTGATAGATCTGCTCTGGCCTGCCGTAGTAGGTCGAAGGTCAGACGGTTGCGTCGTGCGACTTATACTTGCGAGTGAGGAGCGGAGGACAAGCAACGCGTACGTTCTCTTGAGCGTGGAGCCAAAGTAGTACTTGACAACGGAGCCCATCACCTGCTGCGGCGACTTGGTGGTGCTGATGTAGGGCAGAATGAAGTCACCTGTAGCACATCAGACATGCAACATACACACGTTCAGTGGCCCACTCCCTCTCTCGGTGTGTCCGTGCGCCAGCAGAGCAAGTGTGAGCCGATACCGTGAGTCTTCTCGGCGTAGCAGATCCAGCCGGGACAGGCCGAGGCGAGGACCGGCAGCGCGCCGCCGCTCTTGTGGCGCGCGATGAACTCGCCCATGGACTCGAGCAGCGTGAACTCGCGCGAGAAGCTCGTGTCGAACACGTAGTCGGCGCCCAGGCTCTTGAAGAGCGTGATCAGCCGCCGCAGGGTCTGCGCCGCGTTCAGCCCGTAGTGAACGGCCAGCGACGCGCGCGTCTGCGGCGAGATCGAGATGACCACTAGCGGTCCCTCCCCTGCACAATCACACAGCACGACACGACACGACACGCACGATGCAGATGCTGAGTCCTCGCATCTTGTGCACAGTGCAAAATGGGCGTACCTTCGCTCGTCTTCTTCTGCCCCACGGCAGCGAGGTTGGTGTAGAACTCCTCCTTGCTCTGCTGGGTGATGAGGACGCTCTCTGCGGACGTGATGCAGCCGCTGCACGCCAGGCAGTCGTTGAGGGTGATCTTGGCCGTCTCGAGCTTGTTCTTCTCGCCCGCCGCGTCAATCTCCACCACGCCCATCCCGTCGTCGTCCAGCTCGATGCGAGCGCGCTTCAATTGATCTTTCTCCTGCGTGTGCGGCTCCTGGCCGGCAGCAGCCTCGTCCAGCTTCTTCTGCTTGGAGGCAGGCAGCCTCGCGGCGGGCGTCGCCAGGGCGGGCTTGATGCACGTCTGTCCAGGACCGATGAAGTCATCCAGCCCGGTGAGCTGCAGAATGCCGCTGAATTGTTCGCTGGCCATCGTCGCACGGGGTGATAGGTTTGCTGCTGCTGAACGCTCTTGGCCGGCACCTGGTTTTGTGCACTTGTTGCGTGTGTTCTCAAGACAAGACTAGAACGCCGTTCGCAGCGCGAGATGGGTACGGCCGCAGATCTGATTTGATTCCTAGTTTCCGATTCTTTTTCAAATTTGTTTCCTTTGTGCTCAACCTGCAAGTTCGGCGCCTTGGCGAGTGTGGGGCGCCCCGATGGAGTGCGACATGGATTGGGTACGTGTTGATGCCCAGCCCATATCGTCGTCGTTTTTTTCTGCCTCCCATTTTGAGCCCACGTGATGAGCGAGAGCTTTAGTTTGATCAAATCTCTAATGCGCACCCTCTTCAATTTGGGGGTTCTTTTGTGATCTTCCGATTTCTCTCACCATCATCTGCTGAAAAGTCGAGTACTCAACCGCCTCCTCCCTCAGGTACTTACCATCTCCTCTTGTCCCCCTCCCTCTGCGTTTTCCCATTTATTTTTTATATTAATGTCAAAAAACTCGAATCTGAATTTTTGTCAAATCTCTGTGCGTGCATCGTCCGAGTAGGGAGCGGTAGCAGAGCAAGGGTACGCCACCGCTCCGTACAAGGCTGTTGTGTCCTCGCGTTTGTTCTCACGCGGCCCTTTGCACCGACCACACTTGGCAGGCTGAAGCTCCGCCACCGCCGCCACCACTGACGCAGGAGGATGACTCCATGCCACAGGTGCCCTCCTCGCCACCGCCTCCTCCTCCACCAGGCGCGATGCCGCCGCCGCCGCCTCCCGCACAGCCGCCACTGCCGCCGCCCGTGGCGCCGTCGGACCTGCTCAGGACCAAGATCGGGATATTCCTCACGGACGAGCCTGGTGAGGACCGCGGCATCTGGCGAGGCTTCGCGCAGATGTCGCCTCTCACTCCCTCCGAGGGGAGCTCATCATCGTCGTCATCGTCCTCTGGTTCGTCTTCTATGCTATCCATGGATGTGCGCTCACTCCGCGTTGCCTCTTGAGCCTCTGTGCCACGCACCGTCATCAGACCGGACCTTGATCACCACTCGTTGTCTTCCTTCCCGCATGCAAACGCCCTACGGCACATGCATCGCATGAATGGCCGCTGCTCGTGCAGACTCGCGGCGCCAGACCGGGTTTGCTTCTCTGCCGTCGTTCAGCACATTCCTCAGCTATAATCCCGAGGCCTGGAAGAACGGCGACTTCATTCAGCAGCGAAAGAAGCGAGCCCTCGAGGTCCGCCGCCCGACCTGACCTGACACCCAGCGCACCGCATTGCAAGCACAACGCAGCTGTCGTTGTGCGTTTGACTGACCGTTTCCCAACCTCACGTCTCGTGTGACAGGTGCTGGAGAAGGGGATGGTGGTGAAGGGCACGGTCAAATCGATCAAGCCGTACGGCCTCTTGATACAGGTGGAACAGATCTGCGAACACCTCGACGGATCCATGCCGCGCTTCACCACCGAGTTCAACAGAATACACGAGCTCGATCTGATGGTCACAAGCCTGCCCTTCTTGCTGCTTGCAACTGGCCAGCATCTCACCCTCGTGCTCTCTGCTCTTGCATCGACCACAGGCCTTATGCCACGTGACCGAGTTGTCAGAGAAGTACATTACCGACCTCACTGTGGAGATGCCAGATGCATACCACATCGGCGATGTGATCAAAGGTATGAGTTGTGTATCTGTGTGGCCGCTGCTACCACCGCGTTCTCGTCTGTTACTCACTCGACTTGGTCTGTGGCCAGCCGTTGTGACGTCCGTCAGCGCGGGGACAGAGCGTATCAAGCTCAGCGTGCTTCACTCGCGACATGCAATCGACGGGGATACGTTCCTGGTTAGGAAGCCCTCCCTCACTGGAATGGTGGTGAGGATGAATCATGATACGTGCGTGTTGTAGTGCTGACACTCGCTCGGTCGTGCGGTCGGCCTTACTTGATGAACCAGGGCCTGTCCCGGTCGCCCCTGCGCACGAGCGATGCCGAGGCGGGAGACAACGAGATGCCCAGCTACAACGACCGACTCAAACGCGACAGGAACTTTATCAACCCGTACGCCGTGGAACACATGGTGTCGGCCTTCTCGCTCCAGGAACGGGGCACCATGTTCAAGCAACCACCGTACCCCACCTTCTTCTTCGCACTGTGATACATTCTTCTTCTTGTCTTTGTTCGTGTCTGGCTCATTGTTGTGTGTCGTGCGTTTAGGGATCCCTATCTGGGCACGACTCCTGAGAAGATGCGGGCTTGGCAGAACAACGAATGGGCCACCGAGACGTACGTTGCTGGGCCAGCCAGCCCTTCTCCACCACGTCGATTGCGTTGTAGTTGACGTTGATGTATTGCAATGCGTGCGCGTGCAGTGTTGAGCAGGGCATCGCGTTGGCCAAACAGGGCAAGTATCAGGAGGCCATGAAGTGCTACAACCAGGCCCTCGACGTGGACCCACAGCATCGAGGTTTCGTCTTCACTCTTCACTCTCTTTGATCTTGCTTCATCGTCTCAGCCTTTGCGTTTGCTCACCACGTCCATGGCCGACCGCGGTGTGTACAGATGCGTTCGTGGCACGCGGGGCGGCCTACGCGAACAGGAGCCAGCTGGCGCAGGCAATCAAGGAGTTTGAAACCGCGCTCCGAATCGATCCCAACGATGCCAACGCTCGCAAGTACCTTCAGGCCACTCGACTAAAGGTGCTTTGCTCGTGTGTGTGTGTGTGTGTGTGCGGAGAGATGCTGATCGGTGATTGTGACGGTGGCGTGAGAGCAGCTGGAGGAGAGGATGAAGGCGGCGGATCAGCTGAAGGAGACGGAGACGAAGAAGGCGGTTGAGGAAGAAGAAGGGAAGGAGAGCGAGGACAAGATCCAAAGGTTGAAGCTTCTGCTGGAGAAGGAGGAGAAGAAGCGGAAGAAGAGGAAGAAGAGGAAGAGGGAGAAGGAGAGGGAGAAGGACAGGAAGCGAGAACGAAGCAGCAGCCGCAGCAAGAAGGGCAAGGAGAAGGACCGCAAGTCTCGGGACAAGAGCTCTTCCTCTTCCTCTCGAAAGCACAGGAGCAAGAGGTCACGCTCGTCCTCCACATCCTCCTCCACATCCTCTTCATCCCGCTCGCCCTCTCCGTCCGCATCGTCTCCCGCCTTCCCCGCCTCACCCTGACTGAGGCCACATACCTGCGACTGCCCCGCATACCAAGCTGCCACGTCATCCATTCGCGTTCCTGGAAATTTTTTGGGAGAAGCTGAAAAATAGGCAAAAAGAAAAGAAATTGCCAAGCCACGTAATTGACTCGCGTACGCGATTGGATTCTGAAGAAGAGACAGAAGCGAATCAGCAACTCCCTCCCCCGCTGGACTCACTGTAGAGGCGACAAGAGAGGGCTGGGACGCTTGCTTACGGAGAGAGAGAGAGAGAGAGAGGAATTTGAAAAGATCCGGCTGTCATCTGCAGGGAGCATCATTTTGGTGTGCATACAGAGCAGAACGGGGCCATGTTTCTCAGCGGGACGGGGCGCAAGCAGATCAACTTGGGCGGCCAGCAGCGCCGCGAGGAAGATCACAACCGATTTCTGAAGAGGACGGAGCAGGAGCGGCAGCTGCGCCTACTCGACAAGAAGCGGAATTCCAGCGCCACGCGCATCCAGGTACGTGCGCGCGTCTCGCCCCTGTCCTGCCCGCTCGGCTCTCATCTCTTCTCTTTGTACACGCAAAGGCTTTCTACCGTGCGAGGACCGCTGTAGGGCGGCAGAAGGACGTGGAGCGAGCGGATTGGGAGCAAAAGATGAGCAAGATGCAGATGCTGCCGCCTGCACTGGCCTCGGCCGTGCCCATCTTCTTCCCTCTCCTGCGCCAGTGTCTGTACTTTTACTCTCCGTCACGCCCCGCCGACGCTGGACACTTTCAGCGCATGTGTCAGCTCGTCCTCACGAGCACCAAGAACAAGGGTAAGTAAGAGACTGTGCACAGCACCCTCACCTCCTTCTCTTTCCACATCGTGTGCGATTGAGTCTCACGCTCCTCCTCCTCCGCCGTGCTTGATCCACAGAGCCGGCCAACTACTTCACTCCCACGCTCAAGGACCAAACACGGCTGGGGTGGTTGGTCGAGACGAAGCGTCTCGCGCGCATATGCGCACAGCGCCTGATTGCAGAGTACGTGTTCCCTCACACTGAGCGGCGACTCTTGCAATCGTGCCATATCAATCACCGTGTTGATCTCATCAGTTACGTATTCGTTCGCGTTAGGCCCGCTGACGCTCAGACCCCTTCGCCCGCGCTTCGTTTGCTGCTCATCCTGTGCAACGCGACTGAGTGGTCTTTGGGCAATGACGACGAGAGGAGCGTCTTGTCGTCTAGGATCCTTCTTGATCTGGTGAACCATGGCTTCTTTGAGTCAATCCATCGAGCGTTGGTGCAAGTGGTACTCTCACCGGCGCCCTTTCAGCGAGAAAGGATCATTGCTCAGTGCTTGCTTCCCCACGTAGGTCCACGCCAGTCCGCTCAATCCCGGAGAGACGAAGGAAGCCAACCCGGTGCTGCTTGCACTGGTTTCGCTCGCTCTGCAGCCTTTCCAGAACATTGCGTTCGTTGCAGCTCTACCAACCGCTTCACGACCCTTTACGCGGCACGTTTTGTCCATTTCTCGCTTGGTGCAACGTCTTCCGGCCTCCGTCGTCACCTCTCTCGTCAACTCGTTTCCGAGCTCGCTGTCCATAACAAGCGGCGACTTTGACGTCAAGCACCTGGATCTCCCAAAGGCTATTCTCGACAACTTGCTCGACCTCGTCAACACAACGGTTCAACAGCACAATCCTCAGATCTCGGTATGGCCACACTTCCAGCCCGTGCACGCCCTTTGCTCTTATTTGTTGTTGGTTATTGCGCAAACTTATGGTGATGCTTGCACAGACTGCGTTCTTGGAAGCCACCGGCAGGCTGCTCGACTTCTTCACTCAGGCTTTCACCGTCACTGCGGTTGCGAAGAAGGCGTCTTATCTTGCCAAAGGTAAGAGAGTGCATCGCTTGTACGATCGCCAGATGTGCCGATTTATTCACCCAATTCCCCTGCAGATGACATGGAGTTGGAGGAAGAGGAGGAGCTTGAATCCGAGCGCAAAGAGTCCAGTAAGCGCGAGAACCTCATGCTGCGGCAAGTGAGCGGCCTAATCAGCCCAACCATCCTGCTGGCGCTGTTCAAAGTGTTCCTCCCTACAGAACCACCCTCGCACGCAACTCGAAAGGACTTATCGCCATTTCGTGTCGTCTTCTCGAGGTATGGAGATGCTCCTTGGTCTGCGCTTGCGATCTTCAGCACTGACGAGAACATTACTCTTTGCAGAGGTCTCATTGGTTTGTGCAAGCTTTGCCAAAACCTTCTGGCCGGCGAGCACCCTGCGCGGCTGTCCTTGCTGAACACACTGGCCCATGCCATCGTCACCAACTTGTGGCGACTGCTGACTGCGACCATCGAGTTCCACGAAGTCGTGGAGAAGGGGGTCACAGGTACAATTTCTTCTCAATCACGAGCTCACGGACGTTTGCGTGTTCATGTGTTGACGAGCAAACGTTGATCGCCTTGCAGGTCCTATGGAAGAGGTGTCCAGTGTTCTGGGCTTGTTCTGCCTGTGCTATAGCCATACCCTGATCACGCTGGACGATGATGAATTCTTCAAACGACAGACTTGCTTCTCTCTCAAGGAAGTCCTCTTTATGAGCCTTTCGCTCAAGGTAACCTTACCTACCTTTTTTCGTCGTCATAGCATAGATCGGACACTACCGAGGCAATCACTCACGCGATAACACTGCTTTCGAACAGCAAATTGTCTTCCGAATGTATTGGGTGAAGGGCGAGCGGGATGTGCCGGCAGTTTATCAAAACCGTCATTTGCGCAAGGCCATCACCGCTGTGCTGCAGCAGCTATACGATCGCAAGTACGTGCAGCTATACACACTCAAGGTTGACTCGTTGGGCAACTTTCAACCTGACGGTGATGTTTCCCTTTCGTGGCAGCTCTCGGCATGTATATTGTAACGACCACCATTGGTCCGCCGATGAGATTGCCCTCAACACTGCGCAGTTTGAGGTGGAAGTGATGGCTGGCCAAAAGCGGGCACTGCGAATCCTCAAGCATATCCCGTTCCTGGTGCCTGCGGACATGCGATTCCGAATCTTCACTCGGCTGATCGCTGCCGACAAGGAGCTGGTGGCGGAGTACAGGACATGGGGCGGCGAAACGCGGGTCACCATCAGGCGCGACTTTGTGTTCGAGGACGGCTACGCTGCCCTTGCCGGTGCAGAACGTACGAACACCACACGCTCCGCAGCTTGAGTCCACACTCACGTCATGTCTCTCTACAGCGGAAAAGCTCAAGGGCGTCGTCAAGGTCAGCTTTGTAAACTCGGAAGGTCTGCCGGAAGCTGGTATTGACGGTGGCGGAGTGTTCAAGGAGTTCCTCACCGAGTATGTTCCTACAGCCTTTCTTTAAAACTTGATGTGTGTTGCATTTAGCTCACTTTATGTCTCTCACACTTAGGCTCACGAAAAAGGCATTCGGCGGAGAGTATGGCTTGTTCTTGGAGACACCCGACCGACTGTTGTATCCCAATCCTCATTCCCATCGCGCTTCGGAGAACCACCTGGGTCACTTCGAGTTCCTGGGGCGAGTCATCGGCAAGGCCATGTACGAGGGAATCCTCGTCGAGGTTCCCTTTGCCAACTTCTTCCTGTACGCCTTCACACTCTCTGCTGCGTCTGAATTCTGCGTCGCTGCTGGTGATGTCGCTGGCTCACCGGTTTTTGTGTATCGCTTCCTCGTGCTGTAGCGCCAAGCTTTTGTCCAAGTTCAACTACTACAACGACCTCGTGTTCTTGGACCCCGAGTTGCACCGCAACATGATGATCCTGAAGCGCTACGATGGGAACGTAGAAGAGGACTTTGCGCTAAACTTCACTGTGACCGACAGCGTGTTCGGCGTAATGGAGGTGAGTTGTCCGGTGGCCTTTGTTTTCTTCCTCCATGATGCATGCCAGTACTGACCATGAGAATCGCTAGGTTAAGGACTTGGTGCCCGGTGGCCGAGACATTCCCGTGACGAACGAGAACAGAGTGGAGTACATCCACAGAGTCGCGCACTACCGCTTGAACACTCAGATTAGGCGACAATGCGCGGCCTTCTTGCGAGGGTTCACGGCTCTCATCAAGCCCGATTGGGTGCGCATGTTCAACCAACACGAGTTGCACCTCCTCATCGCGGGCCGACAAGGCGGAATCGATCTCATCGACCTTCGCCAGGTACCCTGGCCTGCATCTCGCTCGCTCTGTCCACATGAGCATTTACGCTTAACTCGTCTTTGGTCACACAGCATGTACAGTACGGTGGAGGGTACAACGACAGTCACCCGGCGATCAACATGTTTTGGGAGGTTCTGCAGACTTTCAGTGTGGAAGACCAACATCTGTTCCTCAAGTTCGTCACGAGTTGCTCTCGCGTACGTCTTCCCTCATGCTTTCTTCCTCTTTCGACCTTTTTGCTTCACTGTGTCGAACAACACTAAGCTCACTCTCTGCGCTACGAACCACGACAGCCGCCATTGTTGGGCTTTGGCCACCTAAACCCGCCATTTGCGATCCATAGGGCCGGTGGCAGCGACCGCACATCCGAGCATCTCCCCACCGCGTCGACCTGCATGAACCTGCTCAAGATCTTCCCCTACAAAAGTCCCGAGATCATGCGGCAGAAGCTGCTCTACGCCATCCGCTCGGCCGCCGGTTTTGAGCTCTCGTAAGCAGGAACGAGAGCGCGCTTCAGCCGTGCACTGCGCTCCTGAGGCGTGTGTTCGTTCGTATTGTCTTTGCCACAAAGAGAAACCATCCACTCACATCGAGACTGTCTTCTCTCATTCGACCTGCATTGGTACATGTTGCTGAGTGTGTTTTATGGTCTGTGTATAACGTACGTGCCTGTGCAACAATCTAGCAATGTGTAACGTGCACATGCAACAACCTAGCTAGACCAGGTGCCGGCAGCGGGCTGATATGTGGGCCAGTCCTCGGGGAGAGCTTGGGGCACGTTGCGGGCAACACGCCACCCGTTGGTGTCGTAGCCGGTCGGGTGATCGCGGTAGAGGCGCTCACAGCGCGAGCAGGGCGTCTCTGGCAGCGGCCCGACGAGGCAGGGCATCGAAGGATTAATCTCCATGGACGGGTGACCTTCGACCGGCTCAAAGACGCACACCTGCTCGTACTTGGGCACGCTGAGGTCGGGCTGGACAAAGAGGACGTGCGAGCGGCCGCAGCCGCCGGCAGGCTTGCAGTAGGCGATCACCGTGCCGTCCTTGAGCTCCACCACGCACGGGCCCAGTGTCGATGTGCTAAAGACGCTGCCGCAGTGGGCGCACGTCGTGGGCAGGTCGTTGATGAGGGCCCGCTTGGTTGCGGAGGCCGCGGCGAGGTCGGCCGGGGTGAAGGTGGGCGGCGTGGTGGGGGTGCTGTCCGTCACGGTGGGGGCGTAGGCCTCGGCGGCCTGGTAGGCCGGACGCTGAACTTGGTACATCATAGCGAGGCCGGGGGCAGGAACCGGTGTTGCGTCTGACGTGGTGAGTGAGTGCTGTTGGTGTTGCATGGTGTTGGTGCTGTTGTTGAGTTTGTTGTGCTTTCTGAGGGGGCAAGATGTTGCGGTACTTGTACTGGAAAAGGAAGCCAATCAGCGAACAATTGGGAGCCGGAGATGTGCATAGCGATTGGACAAACAAATTTTGTCTTTGGTTTGCGGGGCGGACGCTTGTCGGGGTTGGGCTCGAGGAGCGGCTACACGTCAAGGTCAGTGAAGACGCTCTGTGTCTTCGCTGACCTTGGATCTGCGATGACTCATCAGCCCCAGACGCCACACCACACTGCACGTGACCCTGCGCGTTCATAGCCGGTTTGTACGTGAGTGAATGGTTGGTAGAGGGCGACGAGAGGGCAAGGCGCAACAATACCTTGCTCCAGGTACTGATCTCGGGTGACCCAGGTGGACTGCCAAGTGGAGAGAGTGGTGAGGCAAGAGCCACCGATCCACGCCATATCCCCTCTGTCAGAGGGCAGCTCCACCACCTTGACCACGCGCTGCCGTTGTTGTTGATCAGCCCCTGTTGGTGTGTGGTCTGCCAACGCACGCGCCAGCCTCTTCGCCATGCCTGTGTCCAGCCCCAGCGATGAGCCACACCACACCACAGCCCCACAATCACTGATACCGCATCCATTCCCTCGTTCGTGATGGTGCGTACCTGGAAACATGGAGGTGCCGCCGGTGAGGACCACATTCTCGCTCGCTTTGTCTCGAACGTTCCTCGGTCCGCCATCGAGCACGGCCCTGGCCAGAGCCCCCAGCCCGCCCTTCTCCTCCACCTCCGCTTCGCCTGTCCCGTCACTCTGCCCGACGCTGTACTGCTGATCGCTGGCGAGTGTGCGTGTTAGCAGTGAGGGCTTGAACAGAGGTTCTGTGCAATGGATCTGCTCCTCGTCCAGCATCAGTGTGCGGCCATCGGGCAGCGTGTACTTGACCTGTGCAAGCGGAGCCTGATCGATCAAGACGCCACTAACTTGGGTGAGTGTCGCAACGAACAAATGTCCAAGTGAGTTGATCACCTGGGTCTGAGCGTGTTGGTTGATGCAGGCGATGATCTCTGCCGGCAGCAGCGAGAGGTAGCTCTCCCCCTCGCGCTCGTGTAAGGAGCTCAATAGGAGCGTCTGGTTCCGCTGGCGTTCGAACTGGGCCATCTCTCTGGCGTAGTGCATGCTCACTCGCCCTGTTGGTGCGTGCTCGTGTTGAGGATCATCAAATCTGAAGTCGATCATGACAGGGGCATGACGGTCTTGCCTGCATGCTCCTTTATCAGATTGGCATCGTCGAGGGTCAAGTTGAGCTCGGGATGCTTGCGGCTGAGAAGGCGAAGCAGGTGGCTGGTAAGCGCTGCCCCGCCCACGGTTGTCGCTCGATCAGGTGGAGCTGATGCTTTTATGAGAGACTGGGTCAGCTGGCGTGGCATATGTCCGATGCGCTCGGACACGCAAACGCACCTTGAACGTGCTCGTTCCATACAAAGTGAACCGTGGACGATGCGTAGCCACAATCAACGACGAGTCCGGTCCTGCGTCCGCTCGCGAAGAGGCTCAGAACAGAGCATGGTGCCTCGTAGTAAGCACCAGCGCCGCATCTGTGTGCACATCCGACGACTGGTTAGATCGCCATGTTGCACTATAGCAGGACTCGCTAGTACCGTTCGAAGATCAGCTGGCAGATGCGATCTGGCTCGTACACGGCGACGCTGCTCGGTCTGGCCAGGAGCACGAGACGACCAGCCAACAACTGCGGCAGCGCATCGTCCACGGCCTCCCTGGTTGCGTCCCAGCCGACACCGACACCTTTCTTTTGTGTTTCGAGGGCGCCGACGGCTGCGGCCACAACCGCGTCCTCCCACTCGTTCCACGACCGACTCCACGGCTGGTGGTGACCGTCCACTAGTTGCGCTGGTCCCGCGGCCCCCGACGAACCGATGTCGGCGAGCAGTTGGGCGGTGGGCCGCCTGAAGTTGGGCTCTTCATGCCCTGCCACACCTGCCCGCACGTTGCCCTCGCCCACGCTCACCACCACGCCATCAATCAGCGGCACCTCCATGAGCGGACGCACACCAAGGCCTTTGCGTTTCGGACCTAAACCCTTTTTACCAAGTTGCTCTTTTTGCTTTCACATAACTCATGCGCACTGCACAGATGGAAGAAGCAGAACAGACCAAAGAAGAGCTCGACACGCCCTGCCGCATGTTTGCGGCTGAGTATCCGGAGTTGGGCGATCCGGTGATGGTGCGCGTGGTCAGCGTCGGGGAGAGCTTCTCCAACGTGCTGCTGCTCGAGTACGGCGACAAGGAAGCAATCGTCCTTCGCGCCCCCGAGCAGGCCTGGCGGCCCTCGACAAGGAGGGCGCTGGCCAAGCGAGTAGGGAAGGAAGTGGTCGCGCGAGTGCTGCGCGTGGACAAGGAGAAGGGCTTCGTCGATCTGTCGTGGCGCGTACCGAGCGAGGAAGACCGCGCCAAGTGCACCCAGCGGTATCTTAAGTCAAAGGCCGTGCACATGACGCACGTCGGCCAGCTCGATTCTGGCGAGCACGACGGCCTCACCCTCGCGCAGCTGTACGAGCGCATCGCTTGGCCACTGCACAAGAAGTACGGCCACGCCTACGACGCCTTTGAGATCGTGGCACGAGACGAGAACAGCTTTACCACCGTCTTTGATGGGATCGACATTGCAGAGTCCACCAAGGGGAAGCTACTCCAGGCCATACAACATCACCACCTTCACCTTCACCACGACCCAGGCCAATCTTTGAATGTTAGTTACCCTTGAAAACAACTAAAGGCGCGAGAGCTGGATGATAGTGCGCTGGTCATCTTCGCTGGCGTCTCTGTGTGCGGGTGTTTGTTAGTCGCTCAGTGCTGCGTGCCAGCGTACTGCCGCTGCTGGGCACCGGTGTGGCGTCCTTGAATGCCCCATCAAGGAATCGTCGCGCTTCGCGGAAGAAATTGTCAATTCGGGTCTGCCGCTGAATCTGCTGCAGCGCCACGCAGGGCTGAGGCGTCAATCGACAACAAGCGACGACAAGAGACGTCAAGGCAGATTCAAGGCAGAACCAAACACTACCCACAAGGACAGACCCGCTCGCTGAGCTCCTGCCAACAGCTTGCTTTGCTTGCTTGCCTGCCGCGGCTGCGAGAGAAGAAAATGGATCACCAGAAGCCATTTGATAAGCTCGACGATTTGGCAGGCTTGCGCGACGAGTCGCTCTACGTCGAGGAGGAGGGCGAAGAGGGGCGTGAGGGGGGACGAGGAGCCAAGGCGCCCGAGCCGCCGCCTCTGCCCAAGGACGCCAAATCGTGGGACTTTCGTCATGGCAAAATGCCAGACGAGGTGATGGTCATCAACGATGAAGCTGGGGAGGCGCACCTGGAGGTGCAGCAAGACAGGTCAACGGCCTTTGTCGTGCCGCCCAAGAGCTATCTCAAATTCGACCGTACGTTCGTTGCTTGCAGCTGATTAGATCATCGCAAGACACTCACTTGGGATATGCCCAAGTGAGTGTCTTGATGAGCAAATCGCCGGCGCTTCTGTTAACAATCTCTCTCCCCAATGCAGTCAAGCTGCCTGCCAACGGTGGCCAGCACATCAACGACTACACGCTGACGATGGACGTCAAGATCGACGCGTACCCAAAGGAAAGGTAAACCGGCATACGCAGATTTCCTCTATTGCACTGCGCGCATACGCGCTCGCACGCCACACTGCACATAAGAATGGCAAACTCACGTCTGCACCCTGTGTGTTTTATCAGCATCGCGCTCTATCAGGCCAACTTTGCCAACAAGCAGACTGAGGGAGAGGCCTACATCTCCAAGACGGGCGGCGTGGGCATATTCGGCGAGTATGGCGTGCGCGAGGCCTGGATGAAGGAGAAGAAGTGGACCAGGTGCGTCTCAAGACTTACTTTATTAATTCATTTAAGTTAAAATAATTATACATAATTCTAACGAATGGTGCGGGATGACACAGGATCGTGATCACGATGGGCGGTGGCTGGGGAGGGACACGTCAGATGACGACCTACGTGAACGGCAAGGTGTGCAGCACCATCAACAAGGGTGTCTTCCAAACCCCTGATGGCCGCTTCGCCGTCTCGACGGACGCCATCTTCCTGTTCGCCTCCACCAACGAGTCCTTTGCGCCGGGTCTTCAGATCAAGTACTTTGAGTTCAGGCCTCACGCAATGAGCACCGACGTACGGCCTCCAGCTCATTTCTTCGAAACAGCACGCGATGCACTCACGCTCTTCTCTTGTTCCACGATGCAGGCCGTCAAGCAATCCAGCCAGCTGAACCGAATCTTCAGCTTTTGGGAGATTGAAAAAGAACAAGGTGCCGCAGCCTGTGTGGCTTATGGTGTCCATTGGGGTGAAGATGCTCACCTCTCTCTTGTCTTCCTCTTCAGCGGAGCAAAAAATGTTCGAACACATGAGCTTGCAGTCGCTCTACAAGCGTCCACCCCCAATTTGGATTCATCCTGCGTTTCTGGGTATGTGCCTACAGCACCACCGTGCGTGCGTTGTCTGCGTGGTACTGACTTTTGTGCGTTTATAAAGGTGAATTTGGAGACGCGTTCCTCGAGGGCACAGGACTGGATGGTGGCTCCGTCCCACCGTCGTTGGCCGTCTTCTCTCTCACGCTGGATCGCGCTCTACAGGAACAAAAGTCGTTTCTCAACGACTTTGAGCACACGGACCTGCAGCACCTGGATGCCATCAACGAGCTGTTCAAAGACGCAAAGGCTCTGGGCCGAAAGGTGACGCCTGTTGGCTTTAATGTTCGCTAGCTACTCGTGCTAATCGTTACGATGTATGTAATCACAGTTTGCTCTTGCTGTGAAGGGTGGAGCCCAGCTCATTCATTTCCTCCGTGGCTTCACCAAGCAAGTGAAGTCAATCAAGGTTCCTGATTTTCCTCTTGACATAGTCAAAAGGCTCACAACTAAATTAATTTGCTTGTTTCATTGTCAACACTTTCTAGGAGGGCGAGTTCATGATCATCCCAGGTGGTATCAATGATCACTCAATGATGTACATTCTGGAAAGAGTCGCGGCAGAGTCTTTCCGCTTTGTCCTTGTCAATACCGACCCCTTGCGGGGACTCTCCTATCATCCTTCCTCTGTGCATAGGCCTCCCAAGATCATGTACCTACCCTCACCATTGTACACGGTGTTGCTGTCGGAACACATGAATGCTTACTAACGTGGTTCATCAGGTACAAAACGTGTCTGGCACTGGATGACGTACCCATGAAACGCGTCTACGATGACGCATTCTGGGCGTTCCTGTTCAAACTAGTGGTCTACCAGGCCAAGCAAAACACGGCTGAAAAGATCTACGATTACTTGCTGCCGTACGGCCACACCCACTTGAAACCACTTCACAGTTCCAAGCAGCTCTCTGAATCATGAACGTATACAAATACAGGTTCCTGACCGGCAAGCCGCTGGAGGAGTCGTTGGTGGCGATCAAGGACGATCCGGCCATCGATTGGAGGTCACCCCAGCGCGGTTCCACGGCCTACTACCGCTGTGTGCTGGACTCCTTCTATTACCTGATGAGGCGCAAGGGCTTGTCCGTGACCAAGGCCAAGCAAGCAGGATTCATCCTCCGCGCGCAGATGGTGACGTTGATCGACAACGACCTCCGTTTTGTGCCCTCTCTTAGGTAAGACATACCTAACTACTTGATGCCGCACCGTGCTGGACACTGTGACTCAACTATGTGGTGCTCGTCTCAGCGGTTCGGACATTCGTCTGATCAAGATGGCCTGTGAGCAGCTCGCCTACACGGCGGTGAAGTTCAGCAACACAAACGATGACAGAATCACCGCGCATCAACTGGCCAACATCAAGGGACGCATCGACCTTGTTGGTACGTTACCTCACGCTGAGAGTTCAATGTGACATTTGGTGGCTCACCTTCATGTCGTTCATATGTGCAGAGGAGTCAGTGAAAGGATTGCCAGTCAACGACCAGTCCGCTGGCGCGCCGCCACCACTGCAGTTGGATGACGGCAACAAGGCTAACTACCAGTGGGGCCTCCATCCCTTCTTCGATCGTCTGCTGCGCGAAGAAGATGTCGACGGTCTTGCGGGCCTGCCGATCAAGCTGCCCAAGTACGTTCCGGTCGACATGCTCCAGCTGCCGGCCAAGGTAACCAACTTCGAGGAGGCTTTGGCGGCTATCCGCTACTGCGACAAGCTCTGCACCCTCATATCTGTACAGACGCATACGATCAAGAACACCAGCTTCCTCAAGTGCGCCCTCATCGAGTACACCTTCACTCAGGTATATCCTCTACCCATTGTCTACATGATCATACGCCAACGCTCATCACCTTGGTGACTCTGTTCCTCTCTCTGCAGTTGGTGCCGGTGCCGAAGGGCCGCAGCAACCCCGACTACGCGAACTGCGTCTGGCGCACCCCCATTCGTTACGCGTTGCAGCTCGACATCCTGGTGCTTCTCCAGAGGATCATCGAACACTTTGCATCTTCGGCCTTTGCCCTTCAAGCCACACGTTCGTTCGACGCCGTTCGCATCATCGTGCCAGCTTGCATTGCCGCCATCGCCGACGCTGCCATGCGCAAGAAGGCCACGGACATCCCTTCTGAGGTGAGCTTGCACCTGATGGGCTACGGCGGGCTTCACGGATACGGCCTCAGCACGGGCAAGTTCGGAGACCAGTCCGAGACAATCGAGGTTCATACCGCCGAGCTCAACATCGCCCGTACCTCGGTGCTGGACTACTTCGCCGACCAGATCGACGAGATCCCTCCCTCCAACCACATCTTCAGCTGGGAGAACGGTATGGGACAGGATCAGGCCAACAACCGGTTCCTAGCCCAAGTGTGCGCTGAACTTGGTACGCACGCTCTACCTAGGCGGCATGTGGTGCGTGATGCGGCTTTGCCTTACCTCTTTGTGCCTTTTCGATATAGCCTTTGATCAGGGCGATATCCACACCTACATCTCGGGAGAACAGTGGCTTATCATCAAGAACTATCCCGAGTTTGCCTGCTACCGGGACATTGCGTTCTACTTCAAGTATTTCATGAACACGGAGGATGAGGCCTTCCCTCGACCTGCTCCATGGACCCAAAAGCACGCTGAGCTCAAGTACGTAGCCCTGCCGCTTCCCCTACTACTCAGTTGTACTGACCTCATCACCCTCTCAGATGGAAGTTCGACATGGGCGAATACTTGGTGAACGCCTATCAGCCTGGGTTCTTCCTATACTGCCGCCCCAAGAAGAAGCCTTTCACTCACCGCTTCCCTTCGACGGCTACGCCGTCGTTCCTCACTGCCCCGCATAACGGTACTCCCTCCCTTCACACTTACGCGTGCGAACTCGAGTTCTGATCAGTGTTACGTCGTGCATAACAGTCAACACGGAAGATGACGTTCTGCACATCAAGAACCTGCCCAACTTCGAGGATGCGCTGGGCCAAAGAGACTCGGAGCTACTCATTTCCTACCTCACCGTTCCCTACATCCGTCTGCCTCTCATCCTAAGCTTCTTCTCTACGGAGGATCGCATCCACGCACTTAAGAGCAAGCAGCTGCAGGAGGTGCTCGACAGCGTTCTCTTTGAACCTGGCCGCTATCTGCCGGCCTCGCTCACAGATGAGCCCAAGGAGGTGCCCACGACGAACCCGAAGCTTCTGGCTACGCCCTACGGCATGCTGATCAACGAGCTCCATCGCTCTCCTGCCGGAGTGATAGCGTCTACGATTGCCCTTCTCAAGTTTGCTCTCGACCTGGTACGCTTTGTGTTCTGCACTGTCTTCCTACACGTCGCTGTCAAATTAACATTTATTCATTTCTTCACAGGACACAATGACGGTGTACGCCAGCACTGTGGATATCATCCTCTACGTGATGCGCACCGCTGCAAGGATGGAGAACTACATCTCGTTCATGATCGCTCACGCCAAGGGCAAGCACGACACCATTTCGGGACCTCTGCGTGACGTCGAGGTCACGCCCTCTGTCCTTGAGGCGCTCGAGAAGGGCCAAGCTGAGCTGCGCCAGCTGCTGCACAAACCGGTCCACAAGATGTTGGAATCGTGGTGCTATCAGGCCATGAAGGCTTGTGAGAACAAGGAGGATGACAAGGTCGTCGACGAGAACTCGAGGATCGCATGCACACTTCACGCCCATCTCCTGCTGCTCTACCGCAACATGCATCTCGAGGAGCTCAACGAGAACGTCGCCAGTACCCTCCTGTGCGCGTTCATCTTCCTCACCACCAGGCACACCTGGAACATGAAGCTCCTCCCAATTCCCGAGACCGAAATCTTTGAGCTGCTGCAGGTACGCCATTCCACCATTGTGCCTGCCCATCAAACGGAATTTAACGCTCTTTGCACTGTTGTTGTAGGTTATCCGTCGCAAGCTCATCACGTGGATCCGAGCCAACGGGCAGAAGGCGCTCAACGAAGTGATGGAAGGCGCCATCCGCGTGGCGGCTGGAACAGGCATTAGGGTCCAGCCTGAGAAGAAGGACAACCTGGCACATTTCGTCCGCAAGTGGGCGTTTATCGACGGACAGCGCTCTGTCGGCCGCTTCACCGTCGTCTCCTCCGCCAACCAGGCCAACTATCAGGGTACCGTTTTTTGCTCCTCCTCTTTCCGTTCCGTGATCACCGCTCCTGGCTGGCGCTCGTGCGGTCTCGTCTTGTCCCTCGTTTCTTAAATTGCGAGAGATCATACGGGGTGAAGCAACAGCAAAGGGGTGATCCAGCAAATTGATTCTCAGCAAACCCAAATCTGATCACTCCCTTTCGTTCGCGATAACACTCTAGAGAGCGCAACAGAGAGAGATGAAATTGCTGTGCGCCCCACCGCTGGTGGTGGTGATGATGATGAGAAGGATGAAGTGCACGATCCCATGGAAGAGGAGGCGTCCTCTTCCATGGGCAGGAGAGGGAAGCGAAAGCTGTCTCTAAATTCTCGATCCGAGAGCGAAAGGGATAGACCTGCCCTTCGACGCAGAATCCTGCCCACAGGTACCAAGCATGGGAGGGAAGAGTTGCAGCATCCGCAACACCAAATTGCTCGTGCCAGTTTGGCCTCTCTGAATTCTATTGGTTTCAATCTTAACTTGTTTGGGCTCACGTTCACTTCGTTTTTGTGTGCCACATCACAGATGATAGCACGGTGCAGAGCATTAGCGACGACATCGAGCTCGGCGTGGAGATCGATATGCAGACAATTCAGCTCACGCTCAAGTCTTCGCATCTGAAGGCTCTCGACAAGTCCATTGCGGGACGACCCGATGTGCTCCAAATCTTTGGCTCTAACTCCATGCAAGCGGCGACCATCGAGACAGCGGAGAACCGCGAGTGGGTGAGACTCATCGGCAGAGATCACGATCTGCAGTTCTGGCGCACTCCCGATCCGCGCATGGACGTTCAGATCCTCGATCGTGACTACGTCCCAGGTGAGCTCGAGGAAAGCGAGCAGTGGATCGTTCCTATCTTCGAGCCCGTCCGCCTGACCTACCTCACTCAGCCCTTCCCCCTTCAGGTAGGCATGGCCCAGTCCTTGGCCACAATCCGTATTGCTTTCTTCTTACATCACGCTCTGTGAACACAGATTTGCCTGCCCGAGGATCCTCTGCCAGCAGACGCTGATGTGGCCTACATGATTGGCCTTCATCCGAAGAAAGGCGGAACGTGGAAGGAGATCTTCGTGTTCAAGAGCCTTCGCATCGTGCAGATCTACAATGTTATGTCTCACGGTCGTCGCTTCTACCGCTCACTCGAGTACACCACCGATGTCCACTACTCCCTGCGCGACATGCAGCCCTCTATCAAGGACAGGGACTACCCCTGGCCTCGGTGGGAAAGACACGGAGCCGGACACCCGTACGCCGAATACCCCGACCCCACATCGGTCGTCATCATCCGCGACAAGGTTCATCCGTCGAATATCTCGGGCACCGACGAGCAGTTCATTCCGTCTCGTTTGCTCTATGGCATCGTGCCATCGGCGCTGCTGGACTCCTACCTCTTCTGGCAGGATAAGGTTTGTTTGCTGCGGTTTTGCTTGTGCAAATAGTGGATGGAAAAGAAAGCTGACCCGCCTCTGGCTCCACAGAGTGATAACTTGCGCGGCTATCCGCTTGACAAGACTCAAAACATCATCTACGTCGAGCTTGTCCGCGTGCCCAAGGTTGATTGTACCCACAGTCCGGGCGTGTGCGCTCGCATCACCCGCATCCCTCAGCTCAAGAAGAAGGTGCTCACCACTTTGAAAGAGCTCAGTCACTTAGTTCATGAAATTCACTCCCCAAGCGTTGGCCAACAGGAGACCGAGCAGACAGCTGAGAAGGAGGAGAAGAAAAACCTCAGGAGATCACAGATCAACGTGGACACAAAGAAGAAAAACCTCGACGAGGAAGAGCTTCTCCTTGTGGACCTTCTGCACGCACCGAAGGGTACTTACCTCCTTGACGACACTCCTAATGGCACCACTCAGCACTGAATTCGTTTGGTATTGTCCTTGTTTCTGTACACAGGATCCAAGCTGCACAGTCTCGCACAGCTGATTACTCGCTTGGACAAGCTGGCGTATGTTCTAGCATGGACCAAGCAGAAGGATCTTAACAAACCCTTCAACATTGACTTGGTTGAATTGCCTCGTCTCAAGATGGCCTTCCACGCCCGCACCGACAGCGATGGCGTCACCAGGCTTTACAGGTACATTGCATGTGACTCACCTCTTGTTAGTGTTAAAGGCGGACTCTAACCATAATTTTGTCCATCAGCGTGGATCACGTCAATCTTTTCGTGACCAACACAAGGAGCGAGCTGACCACGCGCCTTATCCGTGGCATTCCTCACTCGGTTCTCCTTTCGGACCCCAACAACGTATGTGATCCTCTTACTTGCGACGCTCCCTCCAAGGGCATAATGACCACTGCTGACTTACTGCATGTCTAGGAAATCCTCGTGTTGGTACCCTCGATCCACCCCGTGCGGCCGTTCATCGGCAGCGCGCCCTTCTCCACAGAGCTGGTGCTTGACCGTACGGACAAGGACTGGTATGAAGCGCTGGACACCAAATACTATCTCTACCCCATACACGTGTCACTGTCGTTCATGTTCACTCCGACCCTCGCATCCGCCCTCTACCTTCTGCTTCTCCGCTTTCTGCACCGAGGTACTTACTCACCTGTCTCTATTCGCTCCCCCTCTTGTAAAAGCGTGAACTCACACACTCTCAATGTTGTTGGATTTACTACTAGACTACGATGAAGTGTTCAAGCTGGTGAGTGCCATCGGTACAGACACCGCGTTCTCGACCGAGGAGAACATTATCTTCCAGGTACGCTGTGTTATGAATTAACCCAGGCTTGAAGGTAACATGATCTAACCCTTCCTGCTCTCTATCTGCAGACGCTGGGCGAGGCCAACGTGGACCGCCATCCAAACGCGCACGCCTCGCGCATCAAGATCTCCTCTGTAACCGTAGACAGCCCAGTCAAGGTCCCGTGGGACATCACCAACGAGTTTGCGGCTTATGTAGTCAAAGTCAAGCACGTCGCTGTTACATGTCATCTTCCTCACCATGAGGTGCGTTCCGCCTGTTCTTTCATAGCGCTACCATGGCAGCGGCCACGCAGTCGTGCTTATATCACTTTCGCACAGGAATCGCAACTCCTCGAAGAGCAGTGCATCACTGACATCTCCGATCCTCGCTTCGACCCGCGAGTGTACACTGAGTACGACATCACCCTGGTCAAGAATCGCATGTACTATTTGCGTGCTCTGGATGCCGGCCTAAGCGTACGACTCTTCGTTATCACCAATCACATGCATGACCTGTGAGCTCAAACGAATATCCCTCTCCAGACTGTGGACCTCTATGTGGTGCCCCGCACGGAAGACTCTGGCTGGCCGTACTATAACGACTTGTCTGCTCTCGGCGCCACAGCCAGAGACTGGCAGAGCTTGTCTGTTGACTATGCCTCCTCCAAACTCCTCTCTGGTGTCATGGCCCTCGATGTGGCTCACCAGTACTGGTATGTATTACGGTGCATGCCACGACTGCAATCATTAGGACCATGAGACCAATGCGTGTTCAATCAACAGGCCTGGCACGGAGACAATGGCTGGCAGTGAACTGAAGCTGGGCTTCCTGTACCTTTACGAGTTGTTCACCGGCGGAGCGAAGATGAAGATCCTCTCCAACGATGACTCTCACTCGCTCGCGACCCTCCTGCTGCAGCTCATGGGTGACAAGAATGACCGAGGCTTCCTTCCTTCCATCCTGAACATCCTATCGCATAATCCCGAGCTGTGTAAGCGATTGCCTAAGGTATGGCACAGTGTCCTTCGCTTTGCGATTAGGTGGGCAACTTGAACGAATTACTGATCCTGTTTGTATGTGCGTCGTGCATAGTTTGTTGACAGGAGGCAGATGAAGAACGAGAAGATCAACGGTTGGATCGATGACACGGAAACTGTTTCACCCATCGACGACCTGTTCTCCCTCCTTGTGCCCATGCTCATGATGGAGGGTCTGTTTTTCACACTCGTGTGGCTGCATGTTGGTTTTCGTGAACATGCTTGCTAACTGCACTCGCATTTATCTACAGTTGAGAACATGAACCTTCCACCGGAGACGTGGCCCAAGCTGCCTCCACCCAGCCTGACTGCGCCGGTCACGCCCGAGAGTGAAAGATCGTGGGTCCTGCCTGTGCTCTCCGACTTCATGTGCACCAAGCGGCGTCTGCGCACCGTTGACCAAAGCACCGGTTTGGCCGACCCCAAGCTCACCATGGACGAAGCTACTAGAGCCGCCTTCGCTGGATCGCCCCTGGTTTCGCTCGGCCTTGATGACCACGTCTCGTTCCTTGCGCGGGATGAACAAAAGAAGGCGCCCGTATCGAGCGAGCTGCCCTTCGACGTTTCTGGTCACCCTCAGGTGCCAAAGCCCCAGCCCAGCGCCTTGATATGGACCACCTCAACTAACCGAATGGCCTTGGTTTGTTTTGCTGAATGAACAGGCCAAGTCGGCGGTGGCTGGTTTCATGATGGAGAGGCTCGAAGCCGAGATGAAGCACTACGCTGACCTCCAGAACAATGGCAAGGTCGCAAAGTACAAGGGCCTGTTGGACCAGGACATCGAGTCCTACGCTCGGTATGTTTGTTCGTTCGTATTGCCTTGCCCGTGCGGTCGTTTAGTGCTAATTCTTGCGCGCAGCGGTGAGGCACTTCCTGCGCTTGGCGATGTAGCCAAGCATGTCCAGAACTTGATCGATGAGCTGCTCAAGATCAGGGAACAAGACTCGGAATACATCAATAACGCCATTCCCTATGTCGTTGCTCACGCCAACGATGTTCCTCTGCCACCCACCCAGGCGTCGGTACCTATCAATCGCCTACATACTCAGCTGGCTGTGGTTTGCTCATAGCCCTGCTTCTCTTATCTCAAGGATTCAATGGACGTCGAGGGGGAGAAGGGCAAGGAACTTGACGTCTCGTCTCCCGACACTGTCGCTAAGTACCGCTTCGTGCTACAGCGCTACTGCGGACAGGAGACTCATATCTGTACGCGCCCTTCCCCGGATTACCCCACTCGGTGCCAATTGCTCACCAGCGATCTGAATGCCTTGTGCTGCGTGATCCCTTAGGGCTGGACTACTTGGTTGGCTCGTTGCTTTCGTCCAAGAGTGCGTGGGATCTGCAGAAGCTCAACCCGTACTTCGACGACAGCAAGAAGGAGCATGTGTACGACATCATCGCTGCGGCCATCCTTCACGCCAATCGCATAGGCCAGATCAACAGGTGTCTCTCGGACGCTCGTGGACTGTTGAGCCTGCTCCATGTGACCCAGAACCAGGCCCCTCAGCAAGCAGCTGAGCCCAATCCTGCGCTTATCGCTGGTCTCATCCAGAAGGTAGCTTATCCTTGTCTGTTCTGTTAACTCCCATCCTGGCTCCTCGTTAACGAAGCACTTCCACAGAGTGAGTCGCTTGCTCAGAATCTCACTACCAAGCGCTACTACATTGACAAGGAAGAAGACTCGTTGGTCTATGGTACGTGAGCGAGCCTCTTCTACTGTGTCGACTTGCATGATTACTAGGTGTGGCCACCTGACGCGAACCTCTTCCAACTGAACTAGACCCACGCTTCCTGGTCTTCGAGTTCACGTGGAACATTCTGCTGCGCGAGAGGCAGGTCATCATGGTCCGCGAATTCATGGACAGCATGGCCCAGGGCAAGTCCATGGTCAAGCAGATGATCATGGGTCAAGGCAAGACGACCGTTGTCGGCCCTCTCCTTGCCCTCATGCTCGGTGACAACAAGTCGCTGGTGTGCCAGGTATAAGACCGCCTTCGCCACTCCAGCACGCGGCCGTAACAATGCTAACTCGCCATTCAACAGGTGGTACCGCCCGCGCTTCTGGAGTTCTCGCGCAGCGTGATGCGAAGCACGTTCTCCTCGATCATGCACAAGCGTATCTACACTCTCCACTGCGACCGTGCCTCAAGAACAGACAAAACGCTCTACAACAAGCTTGCCAACGCGATCCGTACCAACGGCGTAGTGATCAGGTACACGACTTTTATTTGCAGCTGATTGTCCTTGCTGCATGAGGTGTCATTATTCACATCCCTGTTTGCTCTTGCAGTACTCCTACGTCCATCAAGTCAATCATGCTCAAGTTCATGGAGATGCTGCACCTGATTGAGGACGAGTCGGGGCCCCGTCACCCACAAATGGAGGCCGACGCCAAGGAGCTGGCGCGCATTCTTAACCTCTTCCGTTCTGGAGTGCTGATCATGGACGAAGTCGATCTCATCCTTCATCCGCTCAAGAGCGAACTCAACTTCCCCATCGGCCCCAAGCTCGACCTCGACTTTGCGCCCCTCCGATGGAAGCTGCCCATCCACTTGCTCGACGCGGTCTTCTACGCCGATGGTGGCTCTCTGTCCGTTGGCTTCAAGGAGAGCAACCGCGCGTTTGGCGTGCTCGAGAAGCTGAAGGAGGTGGTCATTGAGGGATACAAGCAGCGTGCCCTGCAGCGCAACCCGCATATCGTGCTGCTCAACCCCGACTACTACCACAAGTACATGAAGCCCATCATCGCGCAATGGGCTCTCCTCTGGCTCGAGTCCCAGAACCTTACCGGTACATCACTGCTCTCGGTTCTTCTGCATCCTGAAGTTGTACTTATAGCATTTTCTTCGATCTGTACAGGCCTGAACGACCAGCAGATCATCCAGTACATTTTGGAGGATGACAGGTCTAACTATGAGCAGGAGCTGGTTGACTTCGTTAACAACACTCTGTCTCCCAAGAACAAGAAGATGCTCAACCTTACTCGTGACTGGCTCAAGTCGTTCTTGCCTCATGTGCTCCAGAAGGTGCCAACACATCACGGCTTGGCTACTGTTGTGGCCTCTGCCCTTACCATTGTGACCTTCCCTTCTTTTCCAAACAGATCGATCGTGTGTCGTTCGGTCTGCTTACCAAGGCCGACTTCGACCGGGCCATCGCAGTCGATCCCAACATGCCTCGCACGAGGGCCAAGCTCGCTGTTCCTTTCGTGGGCAAGGATGTCCCCTCGCAGTCTTCTGAGTGCGTACCCTTTCATCCCCGGGGGTGCACAAATGTTCCCGCGCCTGATTGCCTTCATCATCCTCTTTCAGGTTCGCTCATCCCGACGTCATCCTGGGTCTCACCGTATTGGCCTACCGCTATGAGGGCCTGCGGTGGTCGGACTTCAACGACATCATCGCCAATCTGCGTTCCACGCTGACACTGGAAGTCGGTCCCTACAGCGAGCGCAAGTCTTCTATTCGCTACGCCCAATGGGTAAAGATGGCCGGCGGCAAGGTCCGAGGGTCGCTCAACTTCCAGAATCTTGCCAAGGGCAAGGACAAGATGGAAGAGGAGGAGACTACAGAAGACGATTCGCTCGAGGTGGTACCCCTGCGACTGCTCAAGAGGTCCAATGAGGAACAGATGCAGAAGCTGCACTCTATCCTCTTCAAGCTGCCCGATCTCATCCATTGGTACCTCAACGAGTTCATCTTCCCGGCCTACATGAGACATCAGGTAGATCTCACTCTCCATCCTCTCGCATGCTGTATTGCTTGATTAGCTAACTAATCATTGCCTAGATCGTGAAACTGAGCGAGAGCGGTCAAGCCCTTGGTGGCGACATGCTCTTTGGCCGCCGCATCGGCTTCTCGGGCACACCTTCGGATCTCATGCCCATCGAACTCGGCCAATGCGGCTACGAGAAGGGTACGCCCCGAGCTTCCGTTCCATTGTGATGCTGGCCATCCTCTTCTAATTCTTACTCCTATCCTCTGACGTCCAGGATCTGACGGCTTGATGATCAACTACCTGACGAACCCGGACATAGTCAGCCATGAAGTGATCGAGGAGGGATGGTCAGTCAAGTCGCTGCTCAACAAAATTGCCACTGCCAACCCGCCCTATCATGCGCTGATCGACACTGGCGCGCTCATTACCGGCATGACCAACTTCCAGGTATGCACGCCAACAAGTATTTTCTGCAGCTTTCTCCCGTGCTCTAACAAACCGAACGTTTATACGATCAACAGGTGGCACAGTACCTGCTGGCCAACGGCCTCAAGAACTTCGAGGGCGTGGTATTCCTGGACGAGTTTGATCGCAAGATGATCCTCGTACGCGCCACAGGCCGAGTGCTCAAGCTTGCTCAGTGCGGTATCAGCGAAAAGAAGCGCTTCGCTTTCTACGATCAGGTTCGTCTTGTTGGCTAGCAGTTGCTGGCATGAATCCGCGGCTCCGTTCACCTCACGCTCTCTTTCGTATAGGTGCACACGACGGGCATGGATATCAAGCATGTTCTCAGCGCCTGCGCTGTGCTCACTCTCGGCAAGGACATGACGTTCCGTGACTACGCCCAAGGTACCGATACCTCAACACTGTCGGCAAACAAATCCCTTGCCTCATGCGCTGATCATACTTTCCCAAAGGCGCCTTCCGTATGCGTGGAATCGGCAAGGGACAAACCATCCACCTCTACATCATCCCCGAAATCGAGCGCCTTATGGCTCGCGAGCTGAAGCATGCTCGTATGCCGTCAAATGGTACATGCGGCACTTCGTGCGCTGTGGTAGACCGGCCGTAGTCTGACGTTGTCCTCTCATCCGCACGCAGGAATGGACGGCGACGAAAAGGTGCTGGTGGATGTGGCCGCCTGGTTGGTGATCAACAGCATGCGCTCCGAGCGCATCCAGTTCAACCAGCTCTGCATCCAGAACGTGTCCAACGTCTGGCGCAAGAATGCCTTCAAGACTCTCCTCAAAAATCATACTGAGTACGCTCGATCATGTCCTTCCTTCACCGCACAACTGCAACGGACTCTTGTCACTGACTCTTCCTCTTTCTCCCCGCTGTGCAGATTCAAGATCCATCAGAAGCTAGAGGATGTCCACCTGAGGAAGAGCCTCCAAGTCTTCAGGGAGCCCATTGATTTCTCAGTCGAGGCATGCGTGCCGGAGCCCAAGCCCTTCCACGTCGCCATCGAAGACAAGATCCAGGCCAACGCCGATTTCGTGTACGGCGAGGGAGAACTGGGCATCGTGCAGAAGGTGCGAGAGCTCGTGCAGCAGAAGAGGAAGAAGACTCCCAAGAAGGAGGTTCCCGCAGATGGCGCCGAAGCCGAGATCGAGAAGCGCCGCAAGGCCAAGGCCAAGAGGAAGCGCCTCCTCAACAGCTCGGGTCACTTCTTCGACGCCGAGAAGGTGCAAGAGCAGGAGCAGGAACGCGAGCAGCAACAGGAGCAGGAGGTACGCAGTGGCTTCCAACACGATATGCTCTTGTTGTTGCTTCTTGGTTAGCATGTGTAGACTCCTCTCTAAACCATATGCGCTCGCCTGTGAATGACGTGCAGCAAGAGCAAGAGATCGAAATCGAGAAGTACGTCGACCTGGCCTACTCGCGCGACGAGGAGGCGCCTACGCCGTGGCCCTTCCGCAACCTCACTTCGCTCCAGTCCTCGGAGCAGTTCTACCCCGCCAATGAGTTCCATCTCTACAAGTACGTGCCCGCACGCGACTCTCGCTTCGTGGACCCTGTACCCTGGGCACAGCAGCCGTGGCCCTCCTGTACTTACGGTCTTCCCTTCCGTGTGCAGGCGTCCTCCGCTTGCGTTCGAGGACTACCTGCTTGTGTCCAACAACTACTTTGATAAGAGGTGGTCGGGCGCCAGGCGCATCAAGAACGTGGTGATGGTGCTCGAATGGACCCCCACGCGTGCCCAAGTCGCCATCAAGCCCGCTCGCAATGTCGCTCTTGACGACAAGCAGAACTCGGCTTTCGACAAGGCGTTCCATTTGTTCGATCAGGACAACAGCGGTGACCTGAACGAAGAGGAGTTCAAGCAGATGACGCGCTCCACCGTGGATTACATCCCTCTGCCCTCTGACGACGAGCTCAAGCGCATCATGCATCAGTTCGCACAGGGCAAGGAGTCTATCGACTACAACCAGACTGTGGCCTTCCTCCAGAGCGGTCTTCTGCGTCCCGAAGAGTCTGGCCGGTACTACGTGACCGTGTCCTTGGCTGAGGCCGAGACCATCCGGCGCATCATGCACATGCGCCTCGAGCGTGAAATCATTGATGGCGCCAACGTCGCCATCGCGCTGCGCTGCGCTGCGGTACCAGCCTCCTCTTATCTTCGTACCGTGCCTTGTGCTCCATCGTCTAAGCCCTTCGCCTACTCTCTCCTCAGGCGGACAACATCGTGATGGATGCATCGCATGGATACGAGTCGGGTCCTCTCTACCAGACGGAGGCGGCCTACCACTCGCTGCGCTTCCTCAACTGTGACATGTACTACAAGGAGCCCCACATTGCCATCCTTCTGCGCGCTCTCCAGCAGAGCACGTGCAGAGAACGACAGGTACTAACTCACTTGCACGCCACCATACAAGCCATTCTTTGGCTCCTCTGAACTGACATTGGCCCTGTGAAAAGATCTTCTTCGAGCGAGTGATCGGCTGCAGGCGCAGGATGAGCAGGAAGTGGGAGGAGACGCCGCTGGCCAAGCTCTTCACTCTGCCCGACGAGTACCATCTGCTTAAGCAAAGAGCCCAGTCCGTGCGCATCCGAGAGGCCGTGAAGAGCAAGGGTCTGCTGCTATTCGATGCCTTCCGCATGTTCGACACCAACCGCAACGGTCTCATCACTCCCGCTGAGCTTTGGGGCGCCTTCGACTGGCTGCAGATCGATGCCACTGCGGAGGATATCCTCGACTTCATCCGCACCGCCGACAAGAACCAGGACGGGTACCACATCCTCTTCGCCTTGAACGTCATCGGTGCATGATTGTGCTTAACGTGAGCGTGCTGCTGTTCAGGTGCATCGACTACAGGGAGTTTGTGGACATCGTGCGCGACCCCGACGCCAAGCTGGAAGACCTCGATAAGGAGAGCGAGAGCGACGAGATGAGCAAGAGCGACGGCTCCTCTATCCTCGAGCTGGGCTCCATCCAGCCCAAGGGCCACGACCAGCTCAAGGAACTGCGGGAGCGTCAGCAGATCGAGCAGAAGCACATCGAAGAGGAGGAAATGGAGCGCGAGCGCGAATTCGAGCAGAAGATCCGCCGCGAGCTTATAGAGGAAGAGGAGGCCTTCGACCGTGCTCAGGAGGGCGGACCCAATCCCAAGATGATCGGCGTACGTCTGCCCTCATCTCCACCTTCCTCTCATCCTCCTCTTACATCTCGCCGTCACACGCCTTGGCTAATATATCCGCTTCTTGTCTTCACAGGACGGTTGCATTAAGTACGACTTCACCACCGGCCGCCGGCCGTTGCAGATGAGCGTGCGAGGCGACATCGGGTACAAGAACGAGTTGGATCGCAAGTACCTCAAGGTCTATCGCCTGGCGATGCTGTTCTTGCCGATTCCCTTTGCGCAGCGCAAGATCAACCAGTACACCGTCACCATGGAGCTCATGTTCGACGAACGGCCCGAGACCCTGCTGGCCATTTTCAACACGGCGCTCTACAACGAGAAGCCGGCCAACATCTACCTGAGCCCCGAGGGCAAGCTCGGCCTGCGCGACGCTATCCCGCGCGATGAGGGCAATTCGCTCCTGCCGGGCAAGTGGCACGTTGTGAGCATGGCCGTTGATACTACGGCAGGCACCGTGATGATCTATATCGACGGCAAGCTGGCCTCGACCCTGCTCTCCCCCGAGATCGCCATCCCCGACGGCAACCATTCCGTCTATCAGCAGGTCTGTCTCTTTGGCTCAAAGGACGTCGCCGAGACTCTCGGAGGCAACATCAAGTCCTTCTTCTTTGAGGATCGCGTCTTTAGCCCTGCCGTACGCTAGCTCTCCCCACCGCAATCAACTGTGCCTGCGTTGGCAGAACAAACACTCACCAAACCACGCATGCACAGGACGCGCAAACCCTCTACGACTCGCTGCAGCTCGAGGGCTCTTGGCTATGTGAGGTACTCGTCAACCTTCTGAACTCAGAGGCTCTGCATCCCTCGCGCGTACTGATGCCTCTCTCCTCATCGTACAGTCGTGTACGTTCCGCAACCCGGCCAGCAGCGTCGAGTGCTCGGTGTGCGGTCAACTCAACACCGTCAAGGCGGCCTCGCAGGCTTGGCAATGCGGCGTACGTCTCCCTCCTCCTTCTCCCTACGGCTGATATCTACGCGCATGCTCACCGCGATCCCCTTTCTTTCCGCTCCACACCAGATGTGCACGTACGCCAACACCTCCGGGGACATCTGCGCCATCTGCGAAGCGCCTCGCCCCACCTAAGCGCCCCTTGCGCTGTCCTTCCTTGCGCTCAACACCAACATGCAGTTTTATGTTTCTTCTCTTCGCTTTCCTTCCCTCTCTACGCCGGAGTGTGCGATGAAGCGGTGGTTCGCGCTTCCGCTTGACACTTGGGGCAGTAGCAGGTGAACCCAAACGTCGAGCGGAGGAAGCGCTGGCGTTCGTCGCGTGGTGGGATGCTGCTGTCGTCAGCTTCTCCTGTTGTCTGCCTCCACTTGGCTGACCGAAAGCCCGCGTAGTCTATGCACAGCTCTTCATCTGCGCAACACGGTAGTGGGGGTCAGGCGCGAGCGTGGCAGGTGTCGTTGGTTGTTGATGGCAACGAACCTGGCTCTATGGGCCGCTTGGCGATGAGGTGCACGTTGGCATTCGTCTCGTCGTTGCGCACCTCGATGTTTGGGTCGCACGCGTGGTTCATGCAGCTGTGCAGCACGTAAAGCCCGTTGCCCGCTGACCTGCACGTGGCCACCATTACCAAGTGCACCAGTCAGTCGGATTGACCTCAAGGTGATGTGGCGGTCGTGAGGCCGGAGCACCTGGTGAGCATGTGGAAGATGGTCAGCGCTCGCTCCTCCTCGCTCAGGTTGTACTTGCGAGCAAACACCTCTGCCAGGTTCATGATGTGCCCGACCACCACCTCTAGTGTCTGTACGGATGCCCAGAAGAGTGAGCGCCTATGCCGCTCTTGCCGCAATTGACTGTAGAGCATACGAAGGAGAAAGTGCATGCCTGTGTTGGTCGTATCTTCTGGATGTTGCTCACGTACACCTCCCACGGCGACTTGGGATGGATAGCTGTAATGAGGTGGGAAGAGGAAATGATGAGCGAAGCCAAAAGCTCGCACCAACGCCGTGGGAGGAGTGTCACCTGAGCAGTTCATCTGAATCACGTTGTACATCCACGCAAACGTCTCCGGGCTAAACACTACACAGAGAGATAGGAATCACGTAAGCGATGTGGTGCAGCACACTCATGGACTCTTTCATGAAGCGTAACGTACATTCGTCGTGCTCGCCATTGTACAACGCCTTCTTCAGTAGTTCCACTGATCACTCACACCCGCTTAATCGTCAACCTACAACACTCAGGTACGACCCATTGCGCTGATTGGTGGTTACGAGAGAGACGCACCTCCTCTTCCCTCATAGACGAACTCCTTTGCCTCCGCCATGCCCGAGCTCTCGAACAGAGGCACCACGTCGTAGCTGCTCGCAAACTGATGTGGTGTGATCGCCGCAAAGGCCAGAGCTTCATGTTTGGCCGACGGCGCAGCAATGCTGAACAGACACGGAGGAGTGTGGCATACCTTGGAAATAGGAGAGAGCTGCCACAGCTCGTTGAAGTCGCTGGTCTGCTTCTCACGTCGAGCGCTGTCAAAGGCGTTCAGCGTGATGGCGTAGAGCCGTGCAACCTGGATCAGGAACGGATTCTCCAGCTCCCTGTGCCACACACGACACACACACAACATACAAACGCATGCACGCACGCATTGCGCCAAGAGAGTGAGCCTGAATTGAGACAGTGATCACAGCCGGCTGTACGACACTAATTTACCTTGCTTTGCTCTGGTAGGCGGTGAATGGATGTGAAGGATCGAGGGATGGACAAAGACGAGCGTGATGTTCATCTCGCGCATGTTGCTCACATGTCTGCACAGGTCAGCAAAGAGTTGTCATCACGAGTCTCTGCCGTCACGCAGGAGAAGGAGAAACGTGTGCGCACGTACAGGTGAACAGTAGACGTGCTCGTACACGCCGTGTTGGCGCATGTCGTTGCATCCGCTGCACACGTTTGGCTCCACGGTAGGCCAAAACACTGGCCTGCACAGGTCGTGGGGGCAATGTGTTAGCGTTCATGTGCGTACGGCTCCTGTGAGAGTCCTGGAGAAGACGCACGTCTTTCTCTCAACCAGCGGCAGCATGTAGTCGTCATTCGTCCGATCAAGTGGAGGAAGCGCTCTCGAGGGACCCACCAAAGACTTCAGGCAGTGACCGCACACATCCTGCACACGCGCACAATGCACGCACAACAGTCGTTGTCATCATCACGATCAGAGTCTGCGTTCCTTCGGTGCGAGAGGGCAACGAACTTCGTGGAAGACCCGCGTCGTCGTCGAAGAGCCTGGCGTCGTGTCGTTCCTCGCTTGCCACCAATCGTTGAAGGCGTCGGGGCGCGCAAAGTGTGGGGCGGCGACAAAGGGCGCCTCGATGAGGACGCGCTGTCCGGCGTCGATGCGATGGCGGGCGAACAGTCCCTTGCTCGGCATCGCCTGCCCTCCCGGCCCCTGCGGCAGCCCCCCTCCGCCCTCCTCCGCAGCTGCTCCCCAGCGCACGGGGCGGACCTGCACCGGCGCTGACCCTATCCTCGCAGCGAAGTAGGCCTCGTCCGCTGGTGCCAGCTGTGGTGCGCGCCGCACTGCATAGCTGGAAAGCCGGGCCATGCCCGCCGTCGGCGACGTTGTCCCGACGCGAGAGCCCAGCATCGTGCCACGGCACACTCGCAGCTCCATGTTAGTAAAACAATAAAACATGGAAAACATTTGGCCAACTATGCGGATGGAATGCCTGTGATAAGAAAATGAAGAGAAAAATGTTTTCTGTTTTACTCTCGACGATTTCGTTGGCTGCCCAACTCGACCGAGATTCGGAGGGATCATGCGCGTGGAGACGGAACGCCAAATGGAACGCATGTTTGCGAACACGAGAGGAGCCACAACGTGGGAGTAAAGACTTGGGGGAGAACATGTGGTGTGTGCATTGTTGGAAGAGGGCGGTGTAACAACAGAGTCACCCCACTCGGGGTTGGGTGGTGGGATACAAGTACAAGAGAGAAGAAGGGCTGACCCCTGTCTGAGTCCTTTCTCCTCTTGTGTGTTACTACATAGGCAGAGCGGGCACGCGATGAGCTCTATCCCCTCGAAGCTTGCGTGCGCTGGTTGTTGTTGTTGTTGCTCGCGGTGGTGGTGGCGCTGATGGTCGCGACGCACTGGCTCTGGCAGAACTTCTCGAGAGCACCCGCGATGAGGAGGACGCTGTCGGCCTCCTCCGAGTCAAAGGGCAGAGCGGCGGCGCAGAAGGCCTCGAGCTGCGAGGGCGCGTCGTTGCGGCCGCGGTAGCAGAGCTTGCCGAGCTCAAAGAGCGTGAGGCCGGCGGCGGCTCCCTTCTTGAGGAAGGTGGTAGTGGTACGGTACACGCGCAGGGCCTCCTTGCCGAGGCCGAAGCGGGCAAGGAGCGCGACGTCGGCGTCGACGTCGATGCTGTCGATGTAGCGAAGCTCGTCCTCGGTGAAGGGAACCTTGGCCTGGGGCCAGTAGAGCCACTCCCAGTTGGCCTCGCCGAGGGCGGTGGGGAAGCAGTAGGCGTGGTCGATGGGCACCAGGTCGTACTGCACCTTGCCCTGCGGCTGCACGGCCGGCCTGCAGAGCAGATTGCCTCCGTGGCGATCGGTATTGAAGGTCCTGATGTCGAACATGCCGATCCTGTGGACGTCCGCGACCGAGAAAGCGGCGGGACCGACGTCCCACGAGGCGCACTCGTTGTCGACAAACTGCTGGAGCGAACCCAGCTTGACTTGGTCGCCGTCGCCGAAGCTCGCGTGACGGGCCTCGACGAGGAAGGTCGGCGGTACGCCAGCGTAGCCGCGGTCGATGGCGTAGGCGGCCGCCTCGCGCACGGCGGTTTCGTTGGCGGGAATGGACTGCCTAGTTCGCTGCTGCTCGCGCTCCTCCTCGCTGATGGAGTTCTTCCTCTTGGGGTTGTTGTCGGCCTGCGGATCCTCGTCCGTTGGCTTGAACACGCCGATGGTGGCGCCCGAGGCGTCGTGCACGAAGTAGGTACCGCCCTCGCCCTCGGCCACCAGTTGGGGCGCGTGAAGGACCACGCCGGCGTTGGCTTCGTCGAGAATGGCCATCGCAGCCGTTTCGTCGTCCTTGTTGGCGTCAAAGGTCGACGCAAGGGTGAGGAACTCGACAGGCTTGGCGACGGCCGCGGCTTCGGGAGCTGGGGCGCTGGCCTCTGGGACGTCGCTGCTGATGGCCACCGGGCTCGAGACTTGCAAATGAGCGTCGGCGAGCTTGGTGGCGGCGGCGATGAGGTCAAAGTTGTCCAGGAAGCGCTCGTGGTGGGCGTCCTTGGCCGAGGCCTCGATCTTGAAGCGGGGCTTCTTGGCGTCGGCGAGCAGGGGCTGGTACGGGTAGCGCATGGCCACGCTGATGGCCGTCTGCGGCATGGTGCTGTTCGCGCCGAGGAAGATGTACAGTTGTACCTCGGCGTGATCGTCGTTGAGCACCAGCGAAGCCGCAAAGGGGAAGTTGACCATCTGGCCGAGCTTGGCCGAGTGCCTGCGCGGCTCAGCGGCGGCGCTCATCGTGCAGGCGCGAAGAGGAAGATGTACAGGAGGAAGGTCGTGCGGGGAGAGAGGTCTACGACAGCGGTAGAGGAAGAGGAAGAGGAAGATTTACAATACTTGACAAAAGAAGAAGAAGAAGAAGAGGAAGACGAGTTGAGGGTTGGTTGGAGGTGCTGGTGGTGTGCTGGTGCTGGTTTGTTCGAATTAGAGTAATCGTCGATTGGTATAGCGTCTCTACTTCGAGTTATGTTGTGTCTGGTTTAATCATCCTCTAGTGCTCGGCCCTGTTGTTGATTGGCGTGTGGTGTGCTGTGTTGTGGGGATCGAGTCGAATCGTGGCGTTTGTTCGAGTTCGAATGTGTGTTGTTGTATTGGTGGTGTGGGTGTGGGTGGATAGTAGTAGTGGCGTAGCTACACGACCTTCATCGTGACATGGTGGGTGTACTCTCCCTGGGCGGCGCGGGGCGGCGGCAAGTCTGCGGCCGGCTCGGTCTGCGTGCTGCTCTCGGTTGGAGGGTGAAAAAGAATGCGAGCCGGTGGCTTGGTCGTTTTATGGCGCGCCCCCTGAGGGGGGGGGGGCAGGATGACGGCGTGGCGCTGACCCGATTTCCGACACCGCTTGACCGTCGCCGTAGGCGGCGTCATAGCACGGAAAAAGAAAATCCACGAAGTGGCACCTCGTTGTCCATTGGCCTATCTGGAACTGCGCACTTTCGCGAAAATTCGGCCCATCGCGCGGTCGGCAACCGGCCGGAATTGCGCCGAGATCAACCGCTTTCTTGATATAACCTGGATCGCCGGACTTTACGATTCGCGCAACGTGCTGCGACGAAATTGGCTGCAGACGTGGCGTGCGGGCAGTGGCTTCTGAAGTGCGGAACACTCTGCGACGCTTCCGCAGTACCTCATGTGTCCATCGCCTGCTCTGTGGAAAAAGTCACGGCGCTGTCTCGCTATCGCCCCGGTCGCAGCTGCTTGCCTGTACAGGCGCGAAGGAGAATTCACCGCTCTTGCTTGCTGGCCAAAGAAGGGCATCCTTGAAATGAGCAGGAGTCGTTAGGGCTGTGGGAGACGCAACGGCTCGCCTACGGCTTGATGCCGTGGGAATGAGTCCCACCACGACCACCACCATCACGTCTACCACTTGTTCCACCTCTCCCGGTCGTTGTGCCCGTTGTTGTCGGTTGACCTCCCACCTTCTTTGACAGTTGTGCCAGTTGGCTTGCGTCGATCGACGTCGTCACAACGTCCCTCAGGCCACCAAATACCCCTTGAGAGAGAATAAATAACAAGACAGAGGGCGGCACAGACCCTGAGGGACGAGACAAGACGGGACAAGGGATTGTGGTGGGAACAACGATACTCTCTGCTTTATGCCAGGTAGTTATAGAGCTTCCTGTCCTTCTTTGAGCGCTCAAGATACTCACGCTCAATCAGTGACTCAATGCGCTTCTTGACCACCATCGGGTTGGGCATGAACCTGCACGAGCGCAAGTACGGACGTTAGTCTCAGGGTTGAAGGAAGTGTTGACGACGAAGGTGGTGAAGGGAGCGTACCTCGACGAAAGCTGTTGCGTGACCTCAGCGATGAGCTGGGAGTGTTCCATGGTCTTCCTCGCCTTCATCACTCTCACAATAGCAGCCTCGATCTGATGCTTCCTTTCCTCGTCCACCTTCTCCCTGGTCACGTCTCTCTCCTCCTTGGACTCACCGCGAGCCAGCGGCAAAATTCGCACACGGTAGAGCTTGGACTTAAAGGCAGAGTTGAAGGCAAACGTGTCCTCGTCAGCCACCTGCTTGGTCTTGGGCTCCTTCGAGAGGACCTTGTACTTGGCCATGCAGAGGGCCATGAGGTTCCTCTTCAACTCGGGCACGGGGATGCCTGGAGAAGAATTGAACAGGTAAGCATCAAGCAGGCCGCCACCATATGATAGGCTGAGCCGAGTGGGTGAGAGTCGAGCGTACCCGAGGTTTCCTTGAGCTCCTTGAAGGTGATCTGAGAGGAGGTGTTGAAGAGGAGAAGAATGACCATCTGGTACGTGGAAACGTTGAGCTCGTGCTTGCGCGAGCCGAAGAAGGCCTTCAAATCGGCAGTGCCCATGTTGGTCTGCCAGGTGAGGCGACGACCGTTGTGATTGGAAAGGTAGAACTTCTTGAAGACCTCGCAGCAGTGCAGGATCTAAAAGAATACAGTTAGACATGGCGATATGCAAGAAGAGAACATCAACGAGGGATGACGCACCTCCGGGGGAAGGTTGCACTTGGCGGCAGCTTGCGTTGGCCAGAAGCCCGTGGTGAGCACGTGCACGCTAAGATCGATGCCGTTGAGAAGGTTGGAGTCGGACTTCTGCAGGTAGCCCTTGAACGATTCCATCGTGTCGGTGGAGAGCTTCATGTCGGTGAACATGCCCTCGAGCTTGGAGGTAAACTGATAACCGCACTCGGTCTTGAGCTTGGCGATCATGTTCCTCTCGGCATCATCGGACACGGAGCGACCCAGCAGGAGGCGCTTGGCGAGGTGCTGCTTGTAGTACTTCTCGAAGACGTCCTTCTCCTGGATGAAGCGGAAGAGCATCATCACCTTGTTGAGGATCGTCTCCACTTCCTCTTCGCCCACTCCCTTGAGCCCCTTGCGCAGCTGGTCGTCGATGAAGAGCGAAATGAACTCGGGCGACTTGTTGTTAGCGTTGATGAAGCTCTCGAAGGACTGGTTGATCGCGTGCTGGAAGTTCTTGTCGTTGGTAAAGGCGCCTGAAAGTACAATAGAATCATTGTCAACATAATGAGCTAAATGAATGCAGACTGGCTGAGGAGGATGATGAAAGAGCTGGCGTACGTACCAGTAAGGAGACGGTCATACTTGTCCTTGAGGTCCAGAAGCGCCTGGACGTAGAGTTGGGGGTTCTTGTTCTTCTCCTCGTCGGTGACGAGCGCCTTACCGGTCTCTCGCACAAAGTTGCTGATCTTCTCTCGCATGAACGCCAGGCCGTTGCTAACCCGCGAGAACAGATTGTACATGCGCGAGAGATCCTCCAGCTTGTCGTCCTTGAGCATAGAAATACAACCAGAACCCTCCATCTAATGGCAACAGGGTTAGCGCTCACTGACTCCTCGATTTGTTCACGATTCACGGTGCGTCTGCGCAACCTCGGAAGGAAGGACCAATGTACCTCGATGAGGGTCTTCATGTGCGAAGCGATGAGTTCTCTCTCCACGACTTCCTTGATCTTTGGCTCAGTGCCGGCGTCCAGGTAGTGCGCAACTCGCTCCATCTCTTCTTGAATGCGAGCCGACACCTGCAAGGCAAATGTCATGGGAGTCAGTCGATTGCGTTGCTTTGCTTCTTGCTCGTGCGTGCGTGCGAGAAGCCACGAAGAACCCAAGAGGGGACGATCACAGTACCTTTCGCATGTAGTCGGACGCACTGTTGGAGGCGATGAACTCTTGCGACTCGACACGATAGAAGGTGGCCGAGGTCTCGAGGAAGTGCCTCTCAAAGTCATCTTCGTACACGGTTCGGCTGTTGACGCCAAGATCGACCAGCATCTGTGTGATGTTCTTGAGCAGGCCGCGATTGATCACCTCGCCCGTCCGCTCCCTCTGAATCCAAGAGAGGATGGTCTTCAATAGCCTGTCCTTAATTCTTGCCGAGCGAGCGATGTTGTCCCTGTTTTCAGTGAAAGATTAACAATAAAAATGAGCACAAAAAAGTGTGCAGACGATTTTCAGAGGCAACGGATGAGGGTGAAAGAACCTGAAGAGGATGAGGCCCAAATCGTAGACGGTGTGTACGTTGTGGTGCATAACGTAGACGCGATCCTAATAGCCCACACAGCATAAATTGAGGAACAGTTGGCATCACCGGGGGGGCAGCGCAGGAAAACGTACCATGTACATGAGAATGTCGCGAATCATGAGCATGGAAATTTTGTGGTCATTCCACGCCTTGTTGAGCGCGTCCATGAAGGTGTCGTCGTTGGCCACAGCCACGTCGTTGGCCACCTCCTTCAGATGCTCATCCACGACTTGCTGCAGCCCCTTGTAGAGGCGATCGCCGTACTTGTGCAGCACCATGTTGTAGGCATTTCTGCAAGCGCGCTCACGTGAGCGCAGATCATCAAAGGGGGGAGGGGGGGAAGACGTCGTGCGCGAGGCAGCTGCTTTACCTGTAGAGTTCCTCAAAGGACAGGCCGCTGGCGTTCTGTTTGTGAATCTCGTGAATGGCGCCCTTCAACAGCTTCCACCTTACAGTGCATCAGTGCCAGAGGCGAGTGATGTCAGTTGAACAGCACGCAAATCACTAATCACGGCATCACGGCATTCAACGGCACACACTGTGGACAGCAGGAGACTCTCTTACGTGTTCTCGGCGTAGTTGGGATCCATCTGGACCTGATGGCGAAAAGGCTTGATGGTGATCTTGGGCTTCTTCGACGCCATCTTGAGGTGCTGTTTTCAAAAGACGAAGAGGGAGAGGGAGGGGCGCTGGTATGAAATGAATATGTGGATGGGGCGCGATGCTCTTCCTCGCTTCTCTGTTGGGGTCCTGGTCACTGTCTTGGCCGCGCCCACCCTTTTTTTTTTGCGTCAGCGAAAAGAAAAAAGCGCAGACAGCAAAACCAAAGCGACGTCCTCATTGGCCCGTTCGTAGGGCATGTCTGGAATATTTTCATCACTCATTTCACGAAAATTTGTTCGGCTATTTGCGTAATTGAATAATAAATACTATTTAATTCGCATGACAAAACAGCAAGGCGAGAAGGTCTGTGTGGTTGGGTGGGCCACGCCAAAGCAGCAACAGCTGCCCAGGCTCAATAATTTATCGAGGCGTGGTCGCTGGGAGGAGGGAGTTTGCGCTCCTGTTCGGGTGGAGAGGAGTCAGAGGGGAGCGGCGGTGGTGCGGCCTCGGCCTTGCCGCTGGAGGAATGCCGGGACGTGGTTGGCGAAGAGTCATCATCAGCGGCGAGCTCGAGGCCGGACGGATGAGGAAGGATGGCAGAAGAGGAAGCGGAGGAAGAGGTGGAGGAAGAGGACGACTTGGGCGGGAGGGTGAGGTCGAGCTTCTCGAGACGTTTAAGGATCACCGCGAAAGAAGGTCGCGCGTTGGGGTCCTCCGCCCAGCAGTCGCTGACAAGCCTGCTCCAGGCGATGGGGCAGTGAGGCATCTGTGGTCGCAGCTTCTGTGTACCCACGGCAAACACCACCTGCAAGCACGCGTGATCATCAAGCCAAGCGCAATCCATCGTGAGCCAAGCACGCGCGTGCCAACAACGCCAACTCTCTCGAGCTTGACGATCTTCAGTAGGCCTCGTGGTACCTGGAATGGCGGCATGCCCCTGTAGGGATCTTCCCGCGTCGCTAGCTCCCACAGCACGATGCCGAAGCTGTAGATGTCGGCCTTCTCTGTATATCGCGCGTTTCGCAGCACTTCGGGCGCCGTCCAGCAGGGTGTCTGTATGTTGCGCGCGTGGTTAGTTGATGAACGCGGTGGGAGCCAATGCAAGCGAAAACGACGGGCTACACAGTACCCCGCACGCCGTCATCGTGGCCGAGAGCGTCTGCTCGACAATCCGCGACAAGCCAAAATCGCACACCTTCACCTTCCAGTTCTCATCGACCTAGTCGGTGAGGACGTTGGTTGGATCAGATTCACGCCCATTCACCATCAACTGAGAGAGAGCACTCTGCAAAGTGCGTACCAGCAGATTGTGGCTCTTGAGGTCGCGATGAATGAGGATGGGGTCAGACGAGTGGAGGTAGTTCATGCCACGCGCGGCGTCCAGAGCAAACTTGCGTCGCACTTCCCAGCTCAGCTTCACGGTCTCGTCGTGGAGAATGCGGTAGACGCTGCCTCGCCCCATGTACTCTGTCACGATGCAAATATCCGGTGGGATCGTGCATGCGCCTGTGCGAGAGTACGAGGCCAAGTGGTGAACGTCTGCTCGAGCAGCAGAAGCAGAACAAGCGCGAGGGAAGGCATACCAAGATAAAGCAGGACGTTGGGGTGGCGTAGCCGCTTCATGAGCGCCGCTTCGCGCTCAAAGTCGTCAAAGAAGTCTGGAGTGAGCGAGTGAGCCGGCAGCTTCTTGACGGCCACGACCGTGCCGCGCCAGCGGGCCTTGAAGACCTCGGCGAAGGAGCCCTTGCCAATGCGCGGGCCCATCTTGATATCGTGACGAGCCACCTGCTCGAACTTTTTCGAGAAGCCGGCGTCGCCCACGGCCCCGCCTTCGCCCTCCTCGAGTCGCTGGTACGCGTTCGCTTTGTACCGACCACGCACCTTGCGGTAGACGACAAACACGATGGACACCAGCAGCGCCACCACGATGACTGCGCAGTTACGAGAGATGGCGTGAGTGGCCAAGCACAGGCGAGACGAATGGATGAATGGATACGTGGACGATGGTATGAGCATGCTCCGCTAACGGGAGAAGAACTCAAGCAGGGGGAAGTGAGCTCTGAGTGACGCGTACCTCCACCGGCGACGATCCAGCCGATCTCTGACAACACTCTGTCCCAGAAGGAGGCGTCGTGTCGCGGCGAGGGCTGGTAGTGGAGCGTGAGGTTGACCGCGTGCAGGCAGATGGCATTGCCGCTCACGATCACGTGCAGCAGGTTGGTCCCGTTGACGCTGTAGTTGTAGCGCGGGAAGGCGGCATCGACCGTGTAGTTGACCGTGATCGCGCAGGTCGGACAACCGCACCCGAGCGGCACCCGCGGCAGGCTGGTCGTGTAGAGCAACTGGTCCTCCTGCAGCGTAAGGTACACCTCCACGCCTGCACCAGACAGCCACACACGCACGTTACGTGATGAGGATCAGCGCGACGCCACTCGTCGGCGATCGATCTGACCGCCGAGCGCGCGGGCGAGAGGCGAGGGATTTGTGGGGGGGGTACCAGGCTGGAAGATTTGGCAGTTGAAGATGCCGATCAGGAAAACCTCGATGTAGTGAATGTACTGGCCCTGGGGGATGGGATTGATGAACTGGTTCTTGCCGTCGTTCCAAGCGCCCTCGGAATTGCTGCAGGCGTAGCCATTCACAGGTTGTCCCGTGGTGCAGAAGCTGCACGTTTTGGAGCCCCCGCTCCACAACATGGACGTGGAGACCTTGCCCGCAGTTGTTCCATTCGAGTGTGGCGAAGATGGAGACGAAAATGGGTGTGAGGTGGAAGAAGAGGAAGAGGAAGAGGAGGACAGCGAAAGAGGAGGCGCAGAAGAGAAGAGTGAAGAGAGGGACGCCGCCTGTGCGCGCATCAGCTCCCGGTGTGTCATCACCACCAGCAGGAGGCACAGCACCCACAGGCGGGTGCCCTGGTCGTGTCGCGCCATCCGCATCACGCCCCGCGTTCTCGATTCGAGTTTCGTTTTATTATTCTTATTATTTTATTGTTGCTGTTGATGATCTTCTTTTGCCTGTTCTTTCTTCTGGGACGTCTGCCGCCGATGGGACTCGACGTCCCGTCATCTAAACGGAGATGAGTTTTTTCATTTTCCTCATGGACGTCTGTTGTTGACGCGTTGCGCAGAGACGAGGCGGCGATGTTGCGTTTTGTGGTTTGGGGACAATACATGTTGAGCCTCTTGGGGTGTGACGCGATGAGAGATTGAAGACGACAAAGAGTGAAGGGAGGCAAAGAAGGGGTATGAACAAAAAGGCGAGAGAAAGCTCGAGGCGAGTGCAGAGGAAGAGGTTTGGGGGGGGAGGTCGAAAAGGGGTCCTTGCGTTGGCTCAGCTCCTGTTGTCATCATCGATTCCGCCAGCCTCACCACCAGGCACGCCTCCTTGCAGCGAACCGTCCTGAGAATATTGTATGTGTGGCACCTGGCCCATCATGGGGTACTGTTTGAAGAGAGGGTAAAGCAATGAGCAAGCGATTGCAGCCACCACCACCGAACGCGTGGAACCGTGCGAGACTGGGCGATGGACGAACCTGGTTCATGTACATCGCAGGCTGGTACGGGATGGGCAGGGCAGGCGAATCAGGTGACTCGCCCTCCCTCTTGGGCTGCCTCTTGGTGGGCGTGCTCTGCAATAATACCACGCGTTGGAAGGGAAGTTGAGAATGCAGCCAGTGGCGAAGCAGAGTAAGTTGGACCAATGGCGTTCAACCGAAGGGCGAACGGGTGCTCCTGTGGGGTTGGCTGAGAGCGCACCTCTCGGTACTTGTGGAGGTAGAGCTTCAGCGGCTCGACGTAGCTATCGAAGCCGAGGGTGACCATCGCCGACAGGATGTCGTCGCCGTTGATCGTTTTGCGCTTCTCTGATTGACATTTGTCGCTCGCCCTTGGGGAACAACACCAAGTCGTCAGCAACGCAATCAATGCGTTGATTTGTGCACGTTGCCGCCAACTCGAGAAGCTAGATTTGGGGGGGGGGTTCAAGATTGGGTGCGTACTCGCTGGTGATGAAGCTAATGAATTCTGAGACGCACTCTTGGACGGTCTCCTTGGCGTCCTTGGCAATTTTGGCATTGGCAGGCAGGGCCTTCTTCATGATTCGACTGATGTTGGCGATGGGGAGGTATCTGTCCTGCTCCCGCAGCAAATTGGGGCCCTCGCCCGGTGAGCCTGGCGAATCCATGCCTATGTGATCGTCTGACATTAACAATGGGGGCGAGAATGCCAATAAATAAACAAAAACCCAAAACCAAACGTCGAAAAAATTACCGTTTGGTGTTTCTACTCCCAGTAAAAACTGGACGCAACGGATGGTGTTATGTGCGGACACGAATATTTGAGGTTTTTTTCTTGTACGCGGAGCGTCTCATCTGCGTGCACAGAGCTCAGAGAGGGAGATCGATCCGATTTGTTTCGATTTCAACTTCTTCCGTCCTATCGATTCGTTTACAGATAGAAGAATAGAAAGAGAAGATGGCCTCTCGTGGACGTAGGATGAGGAAGCCTGAAAGCAGGTTCGCGATCGATGGTTCGCGCCAGTCGGGAGAGACCGTGCGCGATCAGAACGTGATGGCCTGCATGGCCATCGCCAACGTAGTGAAGAGCTCGTTCGGCCCCGTTGGTCTCGACAAGATGCTTGTCGACGACATCGGAGATGTGATCATCACCAACGATGGTGCCACCATCCTCAAGCAGCTCGAGGTGGAGCACCCTGCCGCCAAGGTGCTCGTCGATCTTGCCGATCTTCAGGACAAGGAAGTGGGCGACGGCACCACCTCTGTTGTCATCCTGGCCGCGGAGCTGCTCAAGGTGCGCCACCATTTCCAATTTTATTTTTCCATTCTTTCGATTTCTCCCCTGTTTCTGAATCCTCTGCCGATCAATGAGAAGTGCTAAAAATCAAAATTGAATGTGCGCTACGTGCGCAGAGGGCCAATGATTTGGTCAAGCACGGGATCCACCCCACCTCCATCATCAGCGGCTTCCGTCTTGCCAGCAAGGAGGCCTGCAAGTACCTCACGGAGAATCTCTCCGTCAGCGTGGACACCATGGGCCGCGAGGGTCTCATCAACGCTGCCAAGACCTCCATGTCTTCCAAGATCATTGGCGCGTACGTATTTCGCTTCAAGCCTGCGCTGTTGAAATTTGCAAATTATTAATGCTGCCCATTTTTTTTCGTAGCGAGAGCGATTTCTTCGCTGAGATCGCGGTCAGTGCCGTGACGCGCATTAAGACCGTCGATCCCAAGGGCGACGCCAAGTACCCCATCAACGCCATCAACGTGCTCAAGGCGCAGGGTAAGAGCACCAAGGAGAGCCAGTTCGTCGACGGCTACGCGCTCAACTGCACTGTGGCCTCGCAGGGTACGTACTTGTAGTGCTTGTGCCGATACCTCCGAACAAGAATCTCAAATCGTTTTCGTCTTACTTTTGCTGCAGCCATGCCCAAGAGGATCAAGAACGCCAAGATCGCTTTGATCGACTTCAACCTCACCAAGCAAAAGTTGAACATGGGCGTCACCGTCAACATCATCGACCCCTCCAAGCTCGAGGGTGTCCTGCAGAGGTATGGCGGCCCACTTCAGCCCCAACTAGAGGTCTCTGCGTGCTACGCGGTGTTGATGCGGCTTGCTCACGCTTGTTTGTGCACTTAGGGAGTCTGATCTCATCAAGGAGAAGATCGAGCTCATTCTGAAGGCTGGCGCCAACGTCGTCCTCACCACCAAGGGCATTGACGATCTCAGCCTCAAGTACTTCGTCGAGGCCGGCGCCATGGCTGTGAGGCGCTGCAGCAAGGACGACCTGCGGCAGATTGCCAAGGCCACTGGCGGTGAGTGGTCTTCCACGCCCCCCGCTCGCTTATTCTTTGCGAACGCTTGAGCGAGCACTCGGTCCCAAAGCCTCAGCATGTCGCAACCAACTGTGGCTGACACGCTTTTTTGCATGGCATTGCCAGGCCAACTGGTACTCAACCTTGCTGACCTCGAGGGCGGCGAGTCCTTCGACCCCGCTTGGCTGGGTCAGGCTGAAGAAGTCGGCCAGGAGCGTGTTGCTGAGGAGGAAATTCTTCTCGTCAAGGTACTTTAGCTTCCGCTTCCCTCATGCATCACTTGTCAGATGCTCACTAGCTGACGTGTGTGCGATCCATCTTCATGCAGGGCTGCAAGACCAGCCGAACTGCGTCGATCATCCTGCGTGGCCCCAGCTCTTTCATGCTTGACGAGATGGAGAGGTATTCCTTGTTCGAGCAATCCCAAGCAAAGCACGCTTGTCTGATTTCAAATCCTTTCTTCATCAGGTCGCTGCACGATGCCATCTGCATCATCAAGAGGACTCTCGAGTCCAAGGCTGTTGTTCCCGGTGGTGGTGCCGTCGAGGCTGCCCTCTCCATCTATCTGGAGGAGTTCGCTCACACGCTGGTACACAGCCTCTCAACCCCATTCCCCTCCTTTACTACCCTCGAGTGTCGATGGCGACGTTCAACTAACCATCTGTTGTTATTCACACCTTCAAGGGCTCGCGGGAACAGCTCGCCATTGCTGAGTTCGCCGAGGCCCTCCTGATCATCCCCAAGATGCTTGCCGTCAACGCTGCCCAGGATGCCACCGACCTTGTTGCCAAGCTGCGTGCGTACCACAACTCGGCCCAGACGACTGAGGGCAAGAAGGAGTACTCGATGTACGCAGCATACCTCCTCGCCTCGTTGTTCTCCGCAAGCCGCTTGGCTGAGTCCGTGGCGCTAACAACAACCAATGCACAGGACTGGGTTGGACCTGTACAACGGGAAGGTGCGCAACAACCTCAAGGCCGGCGTTGTCGAGCCGGCGATGAGCAAGGTCAAGTCAATTCAGTTCGCCACGGAGGCTGCCATCACGATTCTCAGGATCGACGATCTCATCACGCTCAACCCCAGAGCCGAGCCCGAGTCGGACATGGACTAAGCTAGCCGCTTCCTCCGTTCCTCTTTGTGGTCTCCCTTCTTGACGCCCGCTCTTACGCTTGAGAGAGTGTGAAGAGTCTTTCTTGATCGCTCCGCAATGTTTTCCTCGTCCATCCGAGTACGCCAAGCTGTGGTGTTGTGCCGGGCCTGGTCTGATCATGACCATGGGCCTCATGACGGGTTGGTGAGCGTGATCTCCAAGCTCTCGCCTCCTCTGAGTCGGCTGACGTGCTGGTCGCGGCACACGACGATGTTGGGCAGTTTTCGTATTCGCGTGATCGTCTCCTCTGCCACCTGATGACACGGAGCAAAAGGAAGTGTAGGTCGGTGAGCAGGTGATGGCGGAGCTGTGTGGAATGATCTCACGCACCTCAAACTCGAGGGCGAGTGTCTGCCTGAGGCGTTTGACCGTGCGTTCGCCCTTGGGTAGGAACACCTCTGTGAAGTCCTCTCCCCACTCGGGCAGCTGCGCGCATCGCGCCAGCAAATGGATGCCCTCATCGTTGTACTCTCCTCCGTCCGTGTCCTCGTCCTCCCGTTCGCTCGCAGAGCTCTCTGTGCGCGTGGTCTCCTTCCGAAAGATGGCCGCTGTATGCGTGAATGGCGAAGAGAGTGTGAGATTTGATGAGTGAGAGGCTCTCTATGTGGAGTGTGTGAGTGACGCACGTGATACACCGATACTGGACGCAACGGGCAGAAGCGCGATGAAAAAGAACGTACAAGAAGTGAGGCACACACACATTGACGTCAACATCAAACACACGCAGCACGAGCTGGCAAGCGGAATGGGGTTGTAGCATCGTCTGTCTGTTCGGGTGAAGACGTACACTTTACCAGACCTTGGTCGCCGGATCTTGGATGAGTGATCCTCATCGCTCTTGCTCTGCTGCTGCTGACACTCTGGTACGCCGTCGGCGGCGTCGCTTCGGTGGGTCGCCATCATCTTCACACTGGGGCTGCCGTTCGCCGGCGCTGGAAGCGGAACTGGCGGAGAGACGACCACCGGCGACGCCCTCTGGCGTCGTGATGGCATCGGCGGCGGATGTGCTGCTCGCGTCCAGCTCTTTGCTTCGTGGTCCCCGACGGTCTCGCTGCGTTGCTTGTGCCTGCCGACAGCGGCGTGCCGGCTCACCACCTGATGGCGGTCTGATCCCGACATGAGGCCAGCGGCTTCCGTGCCGTCGGTGGTGTGTCGACCGGGCATCCGAGGTGTGGTAGGCCTGTCGCCAGGACGAGGCGACGTCGCAGCCCGCGGCGATCGAGGCGAGATGGTTCCGCGAGGTATAGACGGCAAAGCCCTTAGGACAGGGATAGCAATGGGCATGGGGACATCCGGTGGTGTGGACGGTGCACCCGCACCGATGGCTCCCTCTGAGGCAGCAGCTGTAAGATCGGAAGAGCTGCGAAGCGTCTGCCACTCCCGTACGAGCCCTTCACCGGAAGCCGCGCTCCAGACGATGCGCTCCTCTATCTGCAGCAATCTACTCCATCCGACGGACTTGAGCTCTTGCACCTTGCCCAGGTACTTGAGCGTCTGCAGAAGAAGAGGTCAGCACTTGAGATCAAGCGTGGCGCGAATGTGCGGACGGGAGCAAGCAAAGTCCCACGTACAGTGGCGTGCCAGAGGTAGACGCCCGAGAGCCCGCAGCCCCACACGTGATTCTTGACTCGAGCGAGATGCATCACCGGCTCATCGATCTCCAAAGTGGCGTGCAACTGAGCCGGCGTGGCGCCCTTCTGCACAATCCCACCATCACGGCAATGTTGATCACTCATGCTCCACTCTTGCTGCCGCTGCCGCCTTGGGGCGTGAGCGTACCACCCCGTTCCAGATCTCTATCCGTGCGTCCTCGCAGGTCATCCACACCCGCCCGCCAGTTACCATGACGTATCGCAGCTGTGATGCGCCGTTCCTGATCTTCAAGGGCGTGGAGTCCAACAGCGACTTGCGCCCCAGTTTGTGCTGTTGTCCCCTCCTGGTCAGTGAAGGGACTCCCGTGGATGTGGGGAGGGAGAGAACGAGGGTGAGCGCACCTTGGAAAGCAGGACGATGATGCTGCCGCTCTTGGTGACGAGCCACAAGACTGACGAGACTTCGACCAGGCTGACGACCTCCTCCCCTATCGCCGCCGTCATGGCGAGGCTCATCTGACCACATTGCAGAGAATGAGAGAGACAGAGATCTGTGAGAGCAAGCTCAACACATGTGTAGACAACAGACATGGACGAGGTGTATGGGCAGCACCTTGCGCGACTTCCACGCGTATAGAAGTCCCTCGGGACCAGAGGAGAGCACGATGGATGAGTTCTTTCTCATGGCAAAGATCGAGCCGGACTCAGCCGACACGTCCAACAGACACCGCACCGGTCCTGCGTGATCCACCAGCTCCTTGACGAATGTCCTGTCCTGCACAGCGCAGTACTGAGCACGCGCGACCAAAGGCTATACACGTGTGAGGACGCGCACCTTGGCATTCCAGATGCATATGACTCCGTTCTCTCCGGCAGACCACACTTGGCCGTGCACGAGCAAGAGCGCGTTCACTGGCTGTCCGCCGTGATGCTTCTTTGAGTGCTCCACGATGCCCACGTACTCTCCCTAACATCGACCGCGCACGCACACACGATCAAGCGGTGAGCACGTTGCTGGTACGGACTGGCGTTGAGGCAGTGTGTTATGTGGCGGGGTCGGTACCGGAGCTTGCCACACGAGAATCGAACCATCTTCGGCCGCACCCCACACGTACCAGCTGGGGCCGTCCATCTCACGACCAGGCACCTGCAGCAGGCATCGTATGGGCGAGTGGGTGGTCCGCGTGGCTGTCGCGGTGATGAACTGACACAAAAGACTCGGTGGGCCGAGGTTCTTCTTGCTTGCCGCCACCGTAGTTGTCGTCGTGGACTCAGTCGAGTCCTGCTGTGTCCCTCCGCCGTCGTCACTCGTGCCCTGTGTGGTCGGAGCAGCCGAAGGCGCGGCCGTGGCGCGCAGCGCGTTGCGAAGCCATCGGCCAGGTGATGGTGGCGGCGACCGAATCTCCTCCTTCTTGCTCCTCTTGAACAGTGCAGAGTTCCGGTTGCTGCGCTTGTCGACGCTGTTGGGCTTGCTCTTTGCGCCCGGCGCGCTGTCGGGCAGCTGCACGCTCAGCCGCTGAGCAGACTGCTCGCACGGTTCTGGTGCCTTTGGGTCGGGTTGGCGATCGAACGGTCCACTCAAGTCGAACGGCGGCGTGACCTCTAGTCGGTGAGCACTGGCGAACTGTGCGTGCCGATGAGCGTGCGTGCATGTGTGCGTGCGTGCGTGCGTGTGAGGTTAGTGATTCAGTTTGACAAGTGCTGGAGATCGGGGTCAGCGTACGCGTTTGCTCGCGGACACGGCGGAGCTAGCCGCCCGTACTCTGGCTATCAGCTTCTCCATCCTCCATCCCTCTGGAACAGTCGCCAATAACGGATGCTACACGAGTACAGCAGCAAGAGGGTCTCGTTGAGGAAGTGACCGAGTGTGCGTGTCATGCCGTGTCGTGTGCAGAAGGTAGTACCTGAAGAAGATCGGCGGCAGTGGGGCGATCGTGAACTGAGCGGGTGAGGCACACGGCGATGAAGTTGTTGAGCTCCTCCGACCAATTCCACGGCTCGTTGAGCGTGGGGCTGGGCTCCATGCAGATCTTTGTCATGGCCTGCACCACCAGTCGTGAGACTTCTAGGAGAGAGAGAGAGAGGAACAACTAGGTAGGGATCGTACGCGTGCGGGGTGGAGGTTGACGTAGGGCGGACGGCCTTGGGCCATCTGGATTGCCGTGATGCCGACGGACCAGATATCGGACTTGAGCACGTCCGTCGTGTCTCCCTCAAGCGTCTCTGGGCTCATGAACAAGGCTGGATCGCGCGTGTTGACGAGGACGTGATAGCGTTAGTGTCTGCGTGCTTGGTGGCGGTGAGGGCCGCTGCCTGCTACGCACGTGTTCCCATGATTGCGTTCGCGGCCATCGACACAGTGCGCAGCTGCGAGGCCGTGCCGAAGTCACCTGCGCGCACGATCTTACGTGTGAGCAACAGCTGGAGCAGCTGGTGAGGCGGGTCAGGCTGGCGCTTAGGGTACCGATCTTGGGCACGCCTTCGTTGGTCAGCAGGATGTTGGCTGCCTTGAGGTCGCTGCAGGCAGTGAACAAGGACAGGTGAGCATTCTCGTCCGATCCCGCGCTCTGGCGAACGAGTGTCGTGGTACCGATGTATGATCTTCTGGGAGTGGAGGTACACCAGACCGGATACGACGCACTTGAGTATGTAGGCCAGATCCTCCTCGCACATGCCCTCGTACTGCTTCTCCCTGCTGTCGCCCACGTACAGCAGGTTCATCGCGTCCTGCACCGACCCCAGCCCGCAGTACTCCAACAGGATCTGATCGCGATCAAGCGAGCAGATCAGTGATCATGGCGTCGCGCACACACGCGTGTGGGTAGGAGGCCGCTGAGGCTGCGCGTACCCACAGGTCGTTCGTGCGAATGCACGAACCAAAGTAGGCCACGATGTGCGGGTGGCGGCATTTCTTGAGCACCTCGATCTCCTTGTACATCTGTCTGAGCTCCTCGGGCGAGGGCTTGTCGATCGGAACGCACTTGATGGCCAGCACGAAGTCCGTGTCCTTGTGTATGGCCTTGTAGATCTTACCAAACGATCTGCGTTCATGTGCCCAGCGCGTGTTGTGTGTGTGCGCGTTGTGTGTGTCGTCGTGTGCGTGATGGCAGTGTACATGGTGAGCAAGAGACGTGAGCACGAGACAGTGCATGAAGAGAGGTGAACACGCACCCTTGGCCCACTTTGGCGCAGAGCTCGAACTGGCTCACGGGGTCGTCCCCGTCCCAACTAAACTCAAAGTCGACGTGCACGGAGCGTTCCTTGGCGGAGACGATGATGGTGCCCACGCTGCCTCTGTGCCGTCGCGTCGCGGAGGAGACCTCGCCTTCCGCCGTGGTAACGGTGATCAAGGGCTTGCGGCGCGAGAGACGGTACGAACGGGAGCTGTCACCGCCCTCCTCGACGTTGCGGTGCAGCAGCTTCTGCACAGCGAACATCCACGACGGGCCGTTGGGCGACTGCGACGTCGGCGTGGCGGCCGCCACGGCGTCGGCCGATGGCAGCTCGCCCAGCACGCGGGCCAGCTTGTGCTTGGAGCGCGGCGGCTGGAGCAGCTGGCTCACGTTCTCGCCAAAGATGTGCTCCAGCTTCCTCTGCGAGCGAGGGCCGTTCGGTCGGTGCGGAGCGAGGACCGTGCCCGATCGATGGGCGCCCACCAGCTGAATGTCGACCTGCTGCACGTCGCCATCGGGGCTGGCTTGGACCACGCGAATGGCCTCAGCGGCGGCGAGCTGGTCCGCGGACAGCTCGTCGTCGGAGCTCGACGTGTCAGACTCCTCGGCCAGCACGGAGGCCGAGGAGTCCTTTGCCTGGTGGACTCGTTCCAGTGTGGGCTCCGAGAGTCGTCGCAGCCGCATCGTGCTTCGTCGTCGTCGCGGTCGATCGGTCCCATCCTCTCCTCCGTGCTCCTCACGCTCAGTGCTCTTCACTCTCGGCGGGCTGACGCCGGTGGCGACTGTCTCGTGGCGGCCGAGGTCGGTCGCGATGCCGCCGCTCCGAGAGAACGCCAGGATGTCCAGGTCGCAGCTGCCGTCGTCGGCCTGGTCCTCCTCGGAGCGCTCCGCCCCTCGCTCGTGCGGTAGGGGCACGGCATTGATCTCCCAGTCGTCCTCGGTGAGGCGCTGCGAGGCCTGCGAGACAAACTCTATGATGGACCGCTCGCGGTCGCTGTGCTGTCGTCCGTCCCAGCCGCCGTCATGGCCGTTCTTGAGCAGGTAGTCCTGCTTGGCTCGCACGTAGAGATCCACCGAGGGACCCTTTGGAGCTGCCTCTGCCGCTGCTGCTTCTGCTGCCGCCGTGTCGTCGTCGAGGGCGACCACCATGCGTGGTGTCGTGAGGGGCGTGTCTGAGCGGCTTCGTCCACGCTTTCTCCTTGGAGCCTCCATGTCTCTCCCCGCAGCGCCTGTGTGTTGCCTCACTGCTCAGCAGACGATGGGTGGCACCACCGGGCTTGCGGTCCTCTTCCTTGTCTTTCTCGCCGTCGTCTGCCGCGCCGTTCACGACAGCTGTTGGACGAAGAACTGAAGATCTCCAGGTCGTCTCTTTGTTCGGGCCCGAAAAAGGAAGAACTAAACGGTTGAAATGATCAGAGAAAAGAAAATGAGAAAATGAGAAAAGAAAAGAAAAGAGCTGAGGCGTACGAGAGCGAGCGGGCTGTGTGCCTCTGTGTGGGCCATACGCGACATCAACACGAACGCATGAGGAAGAGGAACGAGAGTGAAACATGAGAAACACGGTCCGGATACATTGACTACATGTTGAAAGCTTGTAAATTACACCACACACACCTCACCACACAAAACGAACGATATGAGCTCTCAATAAATATATGGGGGGATGATCGCCTGCTGATCGATCTTACCCGTGCACGCACGCACGCGTGCGGACGGGGGGCACCGCTCACACCCACTTCTCGCGGAAGTGGAGTCCCGCGGTCTCCACCTCACTGTTTGCCTCTCTCGCTGCTCCGTCCAACCCAAACAGCTCCACCACCACGCCTGCAAGCGTGAAGACACACGCACCAGCACCACCGATCAATACCAAGCGTGCGTGTGCGGTGAAGCGTGCGTGTGCGCGTGTGCGTGTGCGTGTGCGTGTGCGGCCTACCTGGTGGAGAATCCCCAGAGATCACGGACAGAGTGGACTTGGTCGTGCCGTTCAACATGTTGGCCACCGGTCCGTCTTGTTCATCGCTGTCCATGTCTTCGTCGTCCTCGATCACCTCCTCCACGATCTCCACGACCTCCACCTCCTCCGCGGTCACGGTGGAGGACTCTAAAGAGCTACGCCCGAGGTGCAGCATGTACAACGAGAGTCCCACGCCGAGCGCCAGCTGCAGTGCCAGCAAGAACTGGAGGGCGGTCGTTGGGTGCGGTTAGTCTCTTATGGGAAGAACACGAGCGCGTGAGGTGACCAGCAAGAGCGTGAGCGATGAGAGGAGGTGCACCTGCTGCAGCGGACCGAACGGTATCTCTCCGTTCACTGCCTCTTTGATACTTCGTCTGCGTGGGGGGTCACGAGCGGAGCAGGTGAGTCTACTGTGCTCCCAGGGAGCGATGCACGATGTCGCGCGCGGTGTTGCGTGTATGACGTACAGGGTGGTGCCAAAGTAGGTCCACATGAGCTGGAAGGGGAGAAGTCCCACGAAGGAGCCCATCAGGAACACCGGGAATGAAATGGAGGAGAGCTGCGCGCACGCGATGGGAGCATGCCAGTCAGTTGCCCTCGCACGCACGCACGCTCACTCACTCCAATGCCACACAACGAGCGGATGGGGCTTACAGCAAAGAGGCCGTTAACGAGGCCAAAGGGAAAGGGGAGGAGCCGAGTGAGGAGGGTGATCTTCCAGGCGTTCTTCTCCACCTCGGACATAAAGACGTGCCACTTGGGGTTGGCCACCAGCTGCCGCTTCATCCAGTCCTGCGTCACCGTTCTGTTGTGCGCGCGTGTCAGTGAGTGAGTTTCGTCCTCCAGTGCCCATACGCGCGTGCGGCGTGTGCGGTGCGTACCGACAGAGCCAGAAGGCGAGGGAGGCGCCGCTGAGAGCGCCGATGGAGACGGTGATGGTGCCATGGACCATGCCGTAGAGGTAGCCCGCGCCCACGGCCATCGGGACGTAGCCCAGTGCAAAGGGGAAGCCCACGACGAGGAAGACCAGTATGAAGATCAGATTGCCCCACAGGCCGATGGACGAGATCCACTGGAGGAACTGCACCAGCACGTCCCGCTGGAAGTAGAGGCCTGCCACGCCCGCCATGCCCACCAGGCCCAGGCCCAGCGCCGTGAACAGCTTTCGCTTCTCCATCTCGGAGAGGCCTCCGAGAGGTCTTATCGTCAAGACTTCTTATGCGGGGGCCAAGGATGTGCTGCGCGTGCGGTAGAATGACGATGCGCGCCTATGATGTGCGATTATGTGATTTTGGAGTGGTGTGGGAGTGCAGTGGTCGATTACCCTCGAAATTATTCTCGTGTTCTCGTCTCGGCCTCGATTTGGCGATGGGGGGAGGAGAGGCGCTGGAGATTCGAGACCGAGACCGATTAATCGCTGAGTTTGACAACTAATATTTGGTCTGCCGGGGCTGCATCTCCCTCGCAGCACGCAAGTTGTTTTTGTGGTGTATTTTGTCTGCGTGGCGCTTGCGGTCATTTCCCCCCACCGCGAAATTACACTGAGAAAAACAATAAAAACAATTTCCCTGTTATTTTCTCTTTGCGACAACAAAACAAAACTCCGGCCACGGACTGGACGCTACGAACTACTGGGCTCCGTCCCGCGAAGACGTGAGCTTCTTCTTGACAGAGGCCGAAAGCCACGCCCCCTTGTGTGAGCTCTTTTCTTTCTTGGCCTGGTCCGTCCCACCGACCGAGTCGGATGACAGCCGCAAGGCGTTGCTGCACACGATACGGTGCCGGTGAGCCGGTCAGCTGACATGCCGCATGCACGCACTCCAAGCAGTAAGCAGGACGCAGGGGGCAGCCTACCTTCTGAGCTGATCCTCTCGGAGCTTGATGAGGGGGATGAACTTGAGATCGGCTTCGGCCAGCAGGCTCGCTCGTTCCTGCATGCGTCACGCCGTCAGCTGGCCGGTACAAGCGAGCAAGCGGTAGTGGTGGAGTACCGATTCGGATATGTTTTGAGTGAGCTCCGTGAGGTGCTTGCTCGTGTGCATTACAATACAGTCTAGGTGTTCGATCTTGACCTGCACGCATTCGACACACCCCAATCGGTGTTAGTGCTGTCAAGGGGATACACGCTCTCGCGAGATCAGCGTCATAGGGAGACAATGCTCGACATTAGAGAGAGAGAGAGAGAGAGGGGAAGCCGTACGGCCTTCTCCAAAGAAACGTCCAGAGCAGCCGCGGACAGATCCCACGTTCGCTCGGTCTCTCCTTTTGACTGTCGGAGGTAAATACCACACACGCCCGCACGAGGTCAGTAGGGGATGCTTGATCTGGAGGATTGTGCGTATGGCGTGTGCACGGAGCTCCGTACCATGATCGCTTTGAAGAAGTTGATTACGTTCTCAGCTTGCTCTTCCACCAGGGCGTTCATCGGCTCTATAAGCACCGAGAGAGAGAGAGAGAGAGGCAGTGTTAGCGCACGAGAGGAGCGAGCGCGACATCACGGCCTCGGGGACGTGTGAGTACCCATGTAAGGTTCCTTGGTGCCGAAGCGCATGCCGTTGGCCAGGTTCTGGAGTGTCTTCGTCACCAGCGTCAAGTGTCGCTGGGCCTCTGGCGATGGGGGCTCTGCAGCGCGCGGCGAACGAAGCGTTTAGCAGTCTGCTCAGCGGTGCCTGATGGTGGTTCGTGGACGTCGTATACGAAGAATAGACGGAAAGAGAGGAGTGATGCTGCTGTACCGTCAACGAGCCCAAAATTGTGGGGAGCGAGGATGGCCGGGCAGAAGAAGCGGAGGAACAGAAAGCCGCCCACCAGCTTGAGAGCGCTGTCGGGGAAGTACTGCTTCACCTTAGTGTACAAGTGCTGCCACACGACTCTGATGCGCGCGTACGTTAAGCCGTCAGCAGATCACGCCGTATACGCATTGCACACGTGACTATGCCTCAGGCGGTGGCCGGTGCACGCACCTGAACTCGTCGGGCAGAGAGTCGAGAGAGTTGAGGATGCTGAAGAGGAAGTCGTTAATCGACTTGCGGAGCTCCTGGATGTTCCTCAGTCGGTCGTTTGGATCCTGTAGCTTCAGCGGATCGATCTGTCCGTGGCGCGACATCCGCTGTGAGAAGCAGCGCTGGCTTGTGGCTTTGAATGCGATCCACAAGAGAGCAGATGAAGAGGAGGAGTGTGCTCACCTCTATGTTGCCAGGGTGTTGGCAAACCTTGGTCACGAGGCCCTTGAGCGTGGTGCTGAGGTAGCCCATGCCGAACATGCGGCAAAACTCGATGAGCATGATCGTGGCCATGTTGTTTGATCGCAACAGCGTGGCCGTCTCCGAGCCATCTGTGTGTGGGCGCCGAAGGTGTCAGTCATGTGCATGGCTCGGCACCGTGGCATAGCACAGGTCATGCAGGCGAGAGGGCGATGCCGGCTCTCACCTTTCTCCGAGAACTGATCCACCTCGCGGCCCACGATGTGCTGTACCAACTCGACCGCCGAGTCCTGGTGGTCGATCCATCACGGAGAGAACAGGAGCTCTTAAGCAAAACAGTTCACCACGCCTTCAGGGTACATCGTGTGTGTCGCATACCTGACTCCGCGCGAGAGCGAGCAAGGCCTGTGCCAGCTTGTCGTCGGACGACAGGAAACAGAGGAGTGTGGCACACAGGAACGAGTCCTCGAAGAAGAAGGATATGAATCGCTTATATCTGATGTAAGGGCACGAGTGTAAGACCACGAGGCGGTGGCAAAACGTGTAGGTGAACGCGTACCGGACGTATTGGATCTTGAGTCGCAGCTCCGTGAGCTGGGGGTTCTTGCTCTTCTTCTTGTGCGAGAAGGAAATGCGCCGCCCCGACTTTTGCTTGTCCTCGTCGCGCGTGAGTCTGTACCTTTTAGGTCCGAAACCGGCATCGAATGCATCATCACCGTCACGAATGACACAACAAAGTGACGGGTGAGGAGGGCGATGAGGTGAAAAAGACAAGGCAAGCGCCACGCACCACGAATCAACTGGTTCTTCATTCCACCTCCGGTCGATGGGCACGGTCAGCTCGCCCAACAACTTGTCCGCTGCAGCGAGAACAGGCAGAGAGGGGCAAGAGAGGGGGAGGATGCGCGCTACGTCAGCGACACACGCAATGACACCCTGATCAGGGGGAGAATGTCGTGCCATCAGTTCCCTCGGCCTTCTCCCAGACCTGCACCAGCAGGTTGTTCACCGGTGCCTCGATGTTCCTGCACGCCGCACACGATATCATATCGCGTAAGTGTGTGCGCATGTGAACACGCACGTGTCAGGGAGAGGAAGATGAAGGAGAAGACAAGAGCGTACAGTACGGCCTCGTGCCGCCATGTCGGGGCCGAAATGGTCTGTGCGGCCGGGGTGAGCACACGCTCCTGTCCGAGCGTGGCTATACAATACACACCACCACTGCGCGACCGCAAAGGCCAGTGCACAGATGAGCAGGAGAAGCATGAAGGGTGTGCGGAGGAGGTTGTGCAACAATCAACCCGAAAAAATTGAAGCAACTGAAAAGATCGAGATGAACGGCGCAAAAGAGCGAAGGGATTTGTGTGTGATTGGGACGGCGTACGTGGAGAGAACGACGGGTATGGCGACAGGATCGGAGCATCTGGCCTCGACCACTGTGCGCACACGAAGAACCAAAGTGAGTTGTGGGGGGGGGCAGTATATGGGCTCACCGAGCCAAAATCAATATTGGTGGCAAACGTACGGTTGAGGTACAGCTTCCCGAGATGTTCCATCGCCCCACCGGTGTGACAAGCGCAAACAAGCCTGGAAGATGTACCTAAAGGCCCGAGTGTGTGGCGTCTCTCTCTTGTCTCCCTCTGTCTCTCTCTGCTCTCTCCCGTATTTTTATGCCCGAGCCCCAAACCTCGCTGGCGAGCCAACCCGTGTGCTGGGAGGTCGTCTGGGCATTGGCTGATGACTGACCCTGCGCAATCAATCGAACTCCGTACCGTCCCTGTTTTGTGCACACCAGCGTCATCGATCCCTCATCATCACGCGCATACGCAGTGTGTGTGGGTCGAAGGGGTCCAGGCTGCGTTTGGTGTGACTGAGAGAAACTGTACAAGCAAGCTTGGGCGGAGAGGAAAGAAGAGAGGGTGAGGGGATCGAAGCTCTTGTGTGGAGTCTGCGATCGCCAGGTGAGGTTGGATCGGAAAAGGCGACGGCGTGTGCGAGGGCGTGACTCTCACTTGCCGCTCTTCTTGCTGCTGGCGCTGGAGCTCTTCTTGGGCTGAGGGGCGAGGAAGGCGGCCATGGGATCATCGCCACGAGCACGCTTGAGGCGGTAGGCCTCCATCTCCTCCTCGCTCACTTCGTAGGTGTCCCCGCTGGCCGAGTTGTACTTGCGCTTGCGCTCGTCCTTCTCGACGTGCTCCTTCGCCTTCTCCTCCTCCTTGCGGATGGCCTCTTCGAGCTTCTTCTTCTTGTCATCTTCCTCCTTCTTGCGCTCCTCCTTGGTCTTCTTGCCCTTGGGCACGAGCTCCTGAGCCTTCTCCTCGTCTTCCTTTTGTCGCCTGAGCAGCGCCTGCTGCATCTCCCGCACGAGGGCCTCCCTGGCGTGCTTGCCTGCCTCGCCCGTGCAGTAGGTGTTGCGCACGGTCTGCCTGCAGCACGAGTAGCCCCACTCGCCGCCCTCCCAGTAGGAGCCCCACACGCTGGTGTGGTTGTTCTTGTACACGTCCTCCTCGTACTTGCTCCGCGCCGTGACCTTGGTCTCCTGGCCCTTGACGAGGGTGCCGTCGCGCGAGTATTCGACGTAGGCCTCAGTCTGGGCAAAGCGCAGCTCCTGCGGGAGCTCCTTCTGGTCGGCGCCGCCGTACTTCTTGAGGATCGACTCCTTCTGCAACTTCTGCAGGTCCTTCTTCCTGTTCTGGAACTGGTGGTGCAGCAGCTCGGCCTGCGAGGGCGAGGCCTGCACGTGGATCTCCTGGCCCTTCTCGTAGGCCTCCCACGCGTAACGCTGGATCTGGCCAAAGCTCACCGCGTCGCCCGTCGTGCGCACAAAGTTGTCGCCGCCAAACATCTGGTCCTCGGCGGCCTTGTGGGGCGTGGGGCACTCGCGCATGGAGCGCGTCTTGGGGTCGTAGTAGGCCGAGTCGAGCGAGAGATTGCGAAGGTACTTGGCCGTGTCCTCGCGAATCCTGAGGTTCCTGATCGTGGTGCGCGTTCGCGGGTCCTTGGACTGAAGCAGCTCGCCTCCGTCCTGGAAGTCGGCCTTCTCGTCGTCGCCCTCCTTGAGCTCCTCCTCCTCTTCGTCGTTGATGTCGGGATCGTCGAGCTCGTCAACCAAGCTGGGCTCGGCCTTCTTCTCCCTCTCGCTCCTCTCGTGGGGGAATCGCTTCTGCGCGGGATCGGGCTCGGTCATGAACTTGCTCGCCACCTGCTCCTGCTTGATCTTGCGCCGCATCTGCTCGGTCTTCTCGAATCGCCGCACGACGTCCTCGTGCATGGCGGGGTCGTACCCGTTCCATCGATCCCGCTTGCCCTCGAAATCGAACTCGAGCTCGCGCACGTACTCGTCGGGCTTGAGGTCCGTGTTGGTCCATTTGGCGCCCTTGGCGCGGGGCCGCTCGACGCATTCCTTGGTCTTGTGGCTCGTAGCGCCGCAATTCTCGCATGCGCCCTTGGCCCATTTGGACGCGGCCTTGCCCTTGAAGACACCGCGCGCGTACCATTCGGTCACGCCGGCCTTGGCCGTCTGCTTGCCCTGCGGGATCCTCTGATGCTTGAGCGAGGGGGCTTCGCGCGAGAGATACCAGGGCGCATTCGCAATGTACTGGGGGATGTGAGGATTGATGTCATTTCCCTCCTCGTCCTTGAGCGCAGGCGCTGTGCCGTTCTTTCGCGCCTCGTCGAGCTCCTTCTCCTTCCTCCAATCGTCCTTTGATTTGAATTCCTTCGACGACGCCATCTCGAGACCGGCAGTTGTGTGATAATGATCTTCTGCGCGTTGATCT
>CDFA01023376.1:0-11303 GCA_000826305.1 Acanthamoeba healyi | reverse complement strand
GCAGTCGTTGCCGCGCCACTTGTCCGTGCACTGGCACGTCCCGTTCACGCACCGCCCCTGCTCACTGCTCGTGCACTCATCCGGGAATCCAGGGCACACGGCTTCGACTGATGATCGCGTGTGTAGTCAGGTGACGCATGGATTGATTGCGCGATAGGTATGGGGCAACAATGAGGGCGTACAGGTGGAGCATGAGTCGTCGTAGAAGAAGGCGTCGCACATGCACGCTGGGCTTGCCAGGTCTGTCGAGCACACTCCGTGGCCCGAGCACTCTCTCCCGCCCTCAGCAGCCACACAAGCCGCTGCAACAACGCAAAGCACGCCACCGTGGTGAGGCAATGGATAGAGGCTCTGAGCCAAGCGAGGTCGGGGAGTGTACGTGTGATGCAGTCGTTGAGCGATCCGGACGTCCAGCCGGGCCGACAATCGCACGCCGGCTGCCCGCTGGCGCCATCGATCGAGCACGAGCCGTGACCGGAGCACTCGGGGAACACCTGGAACTCGTTCACCGACAGGCAGTACGGCGTGTTACAATCGGCGCCGCGCCAGTTGGCCGTGCACCCCGTGCAGTAGCTCGACGTGCTGTTGCCTGTGCATCCCGTGCAATGCGAGGTATCCGCGCAGCTTGTCAACGGCTCTGAACATGCAGCGCCCGTCCATCCGGCGGCGCACACGCATCGAGGAGGGTCGAGGCCCACGTCGACGCACTTGCCGTGGCTCGAGCACTCCACGCTCGCCAGCGAACACTCCGCTGCACTCAGCACCATGATGAGATGCTTGTGAGAATCATCAAACTACTCCGAGCACGCGTGATGCACCAACGAACCAACGGAGCAGTCGGGTCCGGTCCATCCAGGGCTGCATCGGCATTCGACAGCGTCTGTCGTCGCGTTCGCCACGCATTCGCCGTGGTGGTTGCAGTCGGGCGAGCTGTCACATGCCAAGATCAGCACGATGCAGTTAATGGCTTGTATCACAAACAAGAAGATCAAGGCTTGTGGCGTATGAGGTACCCGGGGCAATCGGTGTGTGAGCAGTCGGCGCCACGCCAGCCGGGCGGACACGTGCACAGGCCCGACGTGCGATTGCAGAACCCGCGGCCCGAGCACTCGTTCCCTCCCAGTCCTGGGCACTTGGCGTACGCTGTGTGGAGTGCATGGTCGACGCCAACAGAAGGTCAACAAAACGCACGCAGGCACGAGAATGGAGATGTCAACGTACCAAGGGAGCAGTCAAGACTGAGGCCGAGGGCCCAGCCTTCGCGGCACTGGCAGTGAGGCACTCCAGAGTCGGCCGCCGTGCACACGCCGTTGGCGCCACTCGTGCAGTTGTTGGGACAAATCGGCACTGCACACATTCGCCCGAGTGAGCTCTCCTGCAGAGAAGAGCGCAGCGGCCAACAGCCACACGTACCGGAGCAGTCGTTGGGCTGGCCTGCGGGTCCCGTCCAGTTGGCGTCACACCGACAGAAGGGCGCAGCAGCAGAGCCGGCGGTGCTGATGCAGAGTCCGTTGTTGCTGCACGCCGGCTCGCCCGGACAGTCGGCTGATGTGATGTCATGTCGATCGATCCATTAGCGAGAGTCCACTACGAGAAAGCATGAGCACGTGTGGAGAGAGGTGTGTGGCGAAGGAACGTCGCGTACGGATCTCGCAGGCGAAGCCGGTCCAGCCGTTGGGGCACATGCAGCGCGGTAGCTCGGCCACCATCTCGCAGCTGCCTCGGCCGCTGCACTCTGCGCACCAGCCAGAGAGGACAGGAGAGATGATTAAGCAACTGAGCGGTACCAGAGGTTACTAACACGCTGGGCGGACACGTACCAGGAGAGCCGGGACAGTAGTCTGTGAGCGCGGTATGACGCCGCGTGGTGTTGTTTGTTAGCAAGGAGGCAGGCCGATCGGCTATGAGGTGAGGAGATCAACGTACATTCCTCACAGGTTGATCCTGTTCGGCCGATGGGGCAGGAGCAACCTTGGCTCTCGACGTTGGCGCCCAAGAGGATGGCGAACGAGTGTGATGATTGCACCGAACAAGATGCACCGGTGCTGGGGACATCTGAAAGAGCGAGGAAAGCAAGGTCAGCTACAAGCAAGACAGGCAGTGGCAGAAGAGCAACGCAAAGCGTACCGGGGTTATGTCCGTCACTGTCGCACTCGATCGCGCAACGATCGCTGGTGACCGACACTCCAAACTCAGTCATGTCATCGTTCGGCACAAACGACACCGGGCTGCGCGCGACGAGCGCCAGAACAAGTCAGATCATGCAGCTAATGACAGCTGATGAGGAGACGACCACAGTGATCACAGTGCAGCGCAGCGTACTCTCCGATCATGGCGTCGTAGACAAAGAACGCGGGCAGCACGTTGCTGGGACTCCCAGTGAGGTAGAGCGAGATGCCACTCTTCAGGAGACTGCGGCAGTTGCTCGCTGGTATGCTGCGTGATGAGCCAGCCTGTACATCGGTAGAGGGCAAAACAAGGTTGGTCGATCTGATCTGTGCAAACCGGTCGCCGGCTTGCCGTGCGTTGCCCACGGGAACTGCAAGGCCGATAGATTGTTAAAGCGGGCGTGTGCGCGCGTGCGAATGCGTGTGGATACGCGCACATGTTGCGTGTGCGAGTGCGACTGTGGTGCGGATACGCGTACCATCAAACATAAACATGGAGTACGACGCGATGGTGAAGTTGCCCTCCACGAACCAGTCGCCCCATGTGTACAGCACCGAAGCGTCAGGATTGAGTGTGGCCACAGTGACCTGGTGTCGCAGAAGACGTTAATGTTGGGCATCAGATGATCCCGTACGCTGAGCGTGAAAGCGCGCTGCTCCGTACCTGTGCTCCGTAGTTGATGAAGACGTGGCCTACGGTGCGCATGCTGCCTTGCGCCCAGCCGTCGATTGACGTGCTCGGTGATGTCACCACGCTGTGCATTCACGTGAGCGTGTTGTTCACCGTGCAAGCGGAAGTCCTTGCGTACCTGAGTTGGCTGTTAGCGTCGGACGCGCTCTGCGGGCTGATGGTCGCACGCAGCACTCCAAACGGATTGATCTTCACAAACTCGTTGGCAGTGAAGCGTGCTGCGTTGGGTGGAGAGTGTGAGACTTGGATCATCGCCACAACAACGTCACGTGGCTATACGAGAGCCAGAGAGAGCTCGGAGTTTGTGTGGTTGTGCACCTCCTCTTAACACGATAGCCGCCCAACACAACGCAGCCCCGCTGTTTTCACAGCAACTCGACTCAAGCGAGCCCACGGTAAGGGATTTGACAATGACCGTCTGCCCTGTTTGCAGCGCCTGCCAGCACCACACATGGCACACACCAGCAAGTGCGATCAGGCAATCGTTGCCAAGTGGAAGGGAGTGCGAGGTGGGAGGTTGGGGTACGTCAACAAAGACGCTGTAGGTTGTACTGTTCCTCGTGGCGATGAACACCTGATCGTCGCCGGTGGGCACGCGTGGCTCGCCGGTCGTAGAATCGCGCCAGCGCAGCGGGTCCCACCAGTGTCCGTCGACCGGCTCGGCCCACTCGATCGTGTAGTTGGACCTCGTCGCCCCCATCCCTGCGCGAACGAGCGTATCGCAACCGACCAATCGCGCATTTGCAACCACTTTAAGTGTTATAATAAAAAACAAAAAACAAAAAAAATTGATGGTTGTCATAGAGTCCTCCTTGGAGCAGTTTGCGTAAGGAGGCAGTTCTTCCAAGGCAGATCCAGCAGAGGAGTAGCGAGATAAGAAAAAAAAAACAAAACTAAACTTTATAGCTCCGAATACTCGTACCCTGCGCGGCAGACAAGGCGGGACAACCACCAAGGAGGAAGAGAGCGAGCAGCCAAAAGAACAAGGCGAATGTGGCTGAGCATATTGTAACACGGCCCAGCCCGAGAGTTGCAGGAGACACTTTAGAGGCAGGGCGGCATCGGGCGCCCAGGCCCGTCTCCTCCATCTGTGTGTTGTTGTTGTGCTGACAGAATAAACTCGCCTTGGCCGAAGAGGTGGTTGCCCTGTGGCTACGCCTAGTCAACACAGTTCTCGGTTGTCCTCAACCAAGCGGACCCAGCAACGTTCCGGAGTTAATAGTTAATGGTGTGCAGAGAAAATTCGAATCAGCGAACTTGGCTCCTGCGACTGGATCACAGGTTATGTTCACAGGACAAGCTCGTGCTCCTCCTGGTCCTCCAGGCCAAAGTTGACACGGCCGATGTTGAGGCTCTTGTTGATCCGATAGGTCTTGTACGCCGCCACGCCCTTGAACAGCGCGTAGGCCCCCAACACGCCCACCACCAGCGCCACCGCTCCTCCTTCTCGTGTGTGCGCACATGAGCGACGAAGATGACGAACAGGCGGAACCACCGTTTGGTTCTGAAGATGTGCGAGGGAGAGAGAGAGAGCGTGAGCGTTGGCCGAGGCTGTGGAATCCTTGACCGAACGTACTAGGAAGGTTGCGATCGCTCAAGCAATAGATCAAGCCGCGATCGCTGATGATCTGCGTGTTGAACGTGAAGTAAAGCTGCTCTTCAAGCTGTCGACGTCCACAGCCCCATTCAAGGTGGTGAGCGAACACGACAAACCAGCGCCGCCGAACGGTCCATTCGGGAGTGTGAGGTGGTGCACGTGAGTCAAGTCGTACTCTCCGATCAGGACGTCGTAGTAGAAGAACGAGGGCAGCATCACCGAGTACGGGAGAGTGCCGGAGAGGTAGAGTGAAACTTGTTTTCGCAGTAGGCTGGTGCAGCCGTTCTGTGAGCTGTTCTGCGCCGGGACGTTGAGGATGACGAGCCTGGTCGACTTGATCTGCGCCACCGGGTCACTGCCCTGCGGGACTGCAGAGAGAGAGAGAGAGCGCGCGCGTGTGTGAGTGTGTGTGTGTGTGTGCCGATCGAGCATAGTAGTGATGAGAGGCAGATACTGTTGAACAGGAACGTGGTGTAGTTCACCACGGTGAAGTCGCCCTCCACGATCCAGCTGCCCCACGTGCGAAGCACCGTGGCGTTGGGATGGAGCGTGGCCACGGTGACCTGGTGGCGGACGTGGTGATTGACGAGCATGTAGACCACATGCGCACCGGTCAGTTGCACTGATTACACGCAGAGTGGCATGACGTCAATGTACCGTTGCTCCGTAGTTGATGAAGACATCGCCGACGGTGCGCATGCTGCCTTGCGCTTAGCCATCAATCGACGTGCTTGGAGACGTCATCACACTGTACACCACACCACATGGCGCTGTCTGTTAGCTGTGTGCGAACCAACAGGCGAACGAGTGCCGGACTTCACCTGACTTCGCTGTCGGCGTCGGACGTGATCAGAGGGCTGATGGTAGAGCGCAGCACTCCGAACGCGTTGATCCGTATGAAGTCACTTGCGCTGAAGCGCTGCGTGCGTGTGGGGAGGTTTGACGCGGCAGAGTGTGAATGGCTGCAGCTTTGAGAGTGGGTGCATCATCGACAAGTGTGCCATGCGTACCTCCCCGCAGCACGAGAGCAGCCAACACGTTGCGGTGCGGTTTTTATGACAACAAGCCGAGTCGGGTGAGCCCACCGTGAGCGACTTGATCGTAACGGACTGCCCAGTTTGCAGCGCCTGTTGCGCCGTTCACCAGCCCAACACACTGCGGGTTAGACCGAGAGAGAGAGAGCGAGCGAGAGGCCACAGAGCAGCTCATGGACTGCCACAGAGGGAGGGTGGGGGGCAGAGGTTGGGTACGTCGACAAAGACGCTGTAGGTTGTGCTGTTCCGGGTGGCGATGAACACCTGATCGTCGCCGGTGGGCACGCGCGGCTCACCGGTCGCAGAATCGCGCCAGCGCAGCCCAGTGCCCGTCGACCGGCTAGGCCCACTCGATCGTGTAGTTGTTGTTGGACCTCGTCATCCCCATCCCTGCGGTGTTGATGGATTAATGATGCGCTGGTGGACAAGGCGATTAGGCGCAGGAGGAAGAGGCTGTCCTTGATTGCCACACAAGTGGTTCGGCCCTCAAGCGGCATTCGGAGCTCCGAATAGAGGTTAACCCCCCCCCCACAATTCCCTTGATCAAGGGAGAAGGAGGAGGTTGCGCAAGGATCGTCGTGGCGGGAGGTGTTGCGCACCTTGGCCGGCGGAGCAGGAGGCGACACTGAAGAAGACCACGATTACGAAGAAGTACAGGTATGGCTGCGATCTCTCCATGGTAGTTCGCTTCGTCCACGCGCTTTTGCCTGCTTGTGGTGCCCTAAGGACCTACGAGGGAGAGAACGTGTGTGTGTGTGGCGTACCGAATGATCTTTGCACCAGAAGACCAGCGCGGTTGGCGGGGGTTGTTTACCTCTAAACCCGTTCCCAGAAGTGTGTGCCACAAACATTTTAGTAAATTAAAAAAGAACATGGTGCAAGATATGAAGGGACGGAGGGAGAGGGAGAGGGAGAGGGGGGAGAGCATCTCAGCTGTGTAATGATTAGGTACAAGGTAAAAAGGACTGCGAGGCGATGCGCGATGAGGTGTGGGCGCACGGTGTGTGGGCAGAGCGCACTCGCAGCAGCAGCGAGATGAGCGTTGGGAGATGGAGAGAGGGAAGAAGGAGAGGGGAGAGTCGTCTCTATGGGCGGTAGGCCGAGGGTAGTGGGTAGTGGGCCTGTGGGGCAGCGTCAGGCGCGGGGTAGGCGTTCCCTGGTAAGAGGTGTGGAATCGTGTCCTGTGGAAGCAGCAGGCGGGGCGAGGTGCGCACGCACAAACACGTCAGATCAAGCGTATCCACGAGGGAGGGAGAGTGGAGGGCCAAGAGCGCACCATTGTTCGATAGTCTGCTGTCGTCGTATGCACGGTGATGTCACACAAGCCGGGTGAGTTGGTCGGTGCTCGGGTTGTGAAGAGAGGCGCCGTGTGGTACGGCCCATGAGCTCCACGCTCAGCGCCGTGCGTCGCTCCATGCTCGAGCAAATGCCCTGATATCAGGCACACACACACACACACGAGCGTCACTACAGTCGTTCGTGCATGAGCAAGCGGCGGTGGTGATGACAGTACCACGCTCTTGCGCTAGCGTTTTGTAGTAGGAGCGGGCACAGCACAGGCAGCTCATCTGATCATGAGACACGAGCAGCCACGAGATGCAGGTGAGCCACACACACTCACACCCACATACGCGAGCCACACACTCCATCGGTACACCGGAGGGACAGGGCGCGTACGCAGCAGGCCATGGTGATCAGGAGCTGGACGATGGCGGCCGCGACGAACACGTATCGCGTGGTGCTGCTATCGCACTCGTTGAGCGACCCGAACTTCAGCTTCTCCTTCTCGCACAGCTCCTCCCAGTAGCCGCGGTCCAGCACGATGATGTAGACCACGAGCACCGTGACCATCAGCACCGCCACCACGATCAGCGCCCAGAAGTACTGCACCACAAACCAACATCCAGGGACCGAACCCGCAGGCGGTCAGTCGTGCGCGCATACATTCGCACAAACGACGTGAGGAAGGAGGACGGGCGTACCCGCTTGGCGGAGCCTACGGACGGCTGGAAGCCGGCGTGGAGACCGAGAAGGCCCACGATCACCGTGACGCCGCCCACCACAAAGTCGGCCCACGCGAGGCCGCCGAGCGCCCCGTACACCAGCTCCGCTGCGCCCAACAGCTGCACCACCCCCAATAACAATACATTTATTAATTTATAAAATACAATAATTTTGGCTCGTTTATTAAAAATATAATAAAATAAATAAAAATCGAATTTGGGGGCGTACGATGAGGGCGAAGCCAAAGAACTTGATGAGATTGCTCCATCCCCTCACCCGCATTTTTTATGCAGTCTCTCCCCGGCCGCCCCTCTCGTCGTGCTTGCGCTGTTGATCACCCCGTGCTTCCTCTCCCGCCTCGTGTTTGTTTGTTACACGTTCCGATTTTCTTGAAACCCATATTGAAACGTTTCGCAAAAGCGAATGAATTTCAGAAAGTATTTTTAAATAAATATTGATATTTTGCATTCTTTTCAATACTTTTCCTTTGGCCACCTGATGCTGCATCAACAGTGGCCGCTTCATCAACGATGGAGGAGGGATCACAGTTCTAGAACCAGCCGGAGCCCTTGCCCACCTTGTCGACCTTGTTGCCGACCCGGCGGCCCTTGCTCTTGTACGAGTTCCTGCTGTCGCCGCCGGCGCCCTTGCCTCGCTTGGCCAGCTTCTTGTTGATCCGCTTCCGAATGTGGAACTGGAGGTCGCTCTCCGGCGTCCTCTCCTTTCCGCCTTCCTCTCCCTCCTCACCTTCGCCTTCACCTTCGCCTTCTTCTCCCTCCTCTTTGTCTTCTTTGTCCTCTTGTCCCTCCTTGGCGGTGTCTTCGGCCGTCGTTGGTTCCTTCTCGACGTCGGCCTTGGCTTCCTCCTTCTCGTCGGCCGAGGCCTGCTCGTCGCCCGAGCTCTCGTCGTCATCGTCGTCGTCGTCATCGCTGTCGGCGGCGCCCTCGCGCGGCACGTCGATCTCGGGGTCGACGTCGTGGTTGCGACACCAGGCGGCAGCCGCGGCGTGCAAGTCGGGTCGGGCCCGAGCGGGCGCCTTCCTGTGTACCCTCTTCCTGAAGTTGCTCTCGCGCTCGACCTGCTTGTCGTCGTCGCCATCGTCCGAGTCGACGTCAGCGTTGGCGTCGCTGCTACTGCTGCTGCTGTCGGTCTGTGCGTCGGTTTGCGTCTTCGTCTCTGTGGTGGTGGTCGTGCTGCTGCTGCTGCTGGCGTCCTCCTTGGCGCGGTCCGCTTCGGCCTCTGCGGCCTCGTCGTCGAGAGCCTTCATCACGTCGGCAAACACGGGGAACTCGCTCTCCTCGTAGCCAAAGCGCTTGCCAAAGAAGGTGCGCACGCACTGCACGTCGCGGTCAAAGTACCTGCAAGAGCGACGAGCACACCGGCCAGCGTGAGCAACGCGATCTGAAGGCGCATTCGCCACACGCACACACGCACGCGCGCGCGATGGACTGGAGGGCGCGCACTCTTCGGCGTTGGGGTGGCTGGTGGACACCATCTGCGGGAAATCGATGAGGATGACCTCCTCTTCCTCGGTGATCATGAGGTTGAACTCGTTGAAGTCGCCGTGGATGAGACCGTATCTGGCGAGCTTGACGATGAGCTTCATCAGCTTGTTGTAGACGCGACCCGGGTGCTGGACCGCGCTGACCTGGCAGCTATCGTGTGTGATGAGAGCGCGCGCGCACGTGCATATGTGAGCGGATGAATGCAGGCGGACAGGACGCATCATCATCAGCGGTGAGGCCACGTACAGCGGGAAGCCCTTGATCAGCTGCATGACCACGCAGTGGCGGTTGGCGTCGATGGGCTTGGGCACGGGGAAGCCGTTGTCGTAGAGCACCTGCGCGCGGAGAGCGTGTGAGACGAGCACGCAAACTAGAACAAGAAGAAGACGGACGACGACGACGACGACGACGACGGCAGCGGCGGACGCACCTTCATGTAGGCGTACTCCTTGAGCGCGGAGAGGCGCGCCATGTAGAGCCAGGACGCGTGCTTGCGGTGCTGCATGTAGTCGCGCTTGTTCTTGATCTGGCGGAAGGAGATGCGGCCGAGGCGGTGGAGCTTGAGGATGAGGTCCTCCTGGTCGTCGTTGGTGGTGAGGTAGATGTCCGACTCCTTGCCCACGCCCACCTTGTTGCCGACGGCCGACAGGACGCCGCGATCGCGCAGGGCCTTGAGGGCGAGGTAGTCATACCCGGTGTAGGTCAGCTTGTAGCCGTCGTACTTCTTGGCGTCATGCGCGATGAGCTTGTTCTTGTGCAGCATCGAGATGTACTTGTACGTCCCGCCCCGCTTCAATTTCGCGATCGAATTGATGAGCGGCGTCGGCACGAGCTCGTGATTCTTCTGCCCCAGCTCGATGGCGGTCAGCACGCGAAACTCCTCCTTGGTCATGTAGCGCAGCACATTCACGTCGAGCCTCATCTTTCTGCTTCTCTACGTCTCTACACGGACAAAGCCAAGTTAATCTCTAGCTCAATGCCGCGGCAAGATGAGGAAATTAGAGAGATTTGCTTCGAGAATATTTCCCATTCCCGTCATTTCTCGCATTATTTCTCGAACGATCTCTGACAAAATGTTGGGTGGTACACGTCATCCCTGAAGGGAAATTGTCTTTTTAATTTCTTTTGATTCGAATTGAAACAATGATGATGAACGTTGAGCGGACGATCTCGGCGAGGCGTGTCGAGGTGAAGGCGGCCGCCCCCTCCCCGGCCTCTTCGGCCCCCGCTCCTCGCACCGCGGTGACGCTCCATGAACGATTTTCGCAGCTGCCCAAGGTCGAGCCCAAGAAGGAGGAGAGGCGGGCGCCCACGGTGGTCGATTTGAACCTCTTCCAGGAGGTGGGAGCCACCACGAGGCGGCAGGCGACGGAGCAGCGCCAGGGCACGAAGCGCGAGGCGGTGGTGGCGGCGAGGCGGTCGATAGCGACAACCTGGACCCCCTCATTCGATGATGACCGCGACGATGACAGCGGCCCCCGCTTTAATGTAAACGGCGGAGGCGGACGCCGCGGCAGGCAATTCGAATTCGATCAGCCACGCGAGACCGCGTTTGTCATCAAGGGCATCCCGCCCCCGCAGCCCAGCAGACAGCGCAACGTCATGACGTCGGTGCAGCAGACCACATCGAGATCGGGCGCCCGATCGACCTCCAGGGGCGGTCGGATCGTCAACGCCGTGCCCGCTACTCGCGGCGGGGCTCGGCAGCAGCAGCAGCAGGCCGGTAACCAGAGGCCCGTGAACGTTCGTGGAGGTCGCGGCGGCCAGGGCGGCGTGGTCAGGGGAGGTCGCGGCGGCGCCGTGGCGGGCAACCAGCGCGGCCAGGCTGGCGCTACTCGCGGCGGCGGACGAGGCGGCGCCCGTGGCGGACGCGGCGGTGGCGCTACGCGCGGAGGCAAGACCGACGCCAAGCCCAAGGACAAGGACGCGCTCGACGCCGAGCTGGACTCGTACATGCTGAAGGCGCCCAGCTACACGGCCAAGGGCTACCTCGACCAGCAGCTCGAGGAGTACATGTGCACGCGCGACCAGGAGTCGTCTTCCTCGTCTTCGTCCTGATCCCGATCGATTATCAACGCCTCAGCAGTCTCGGGATGGAGGAGAAAAGCAGTAGCAGTAGCAGCAGTAGAAGAAGAGGAGGAAGGAACAGAACACACATCACTACAACGTGTAATGATCTCGCCATGTTACAATGCCATCGATACTCGATTCATCCTCTCTCTTGACTGAACAAGCAACACAAGCAACACATGCAAGACCCTCATCAACCAAGCCGTGTGAGCATCTCCCTCCAAGATCCAGTTG
>CDFA01023375.1:0-10459 GCA_000826305.1 Acanthamoeba healyi | reverse complement strand
GCAGTCGTTGCCGCGCCACTTGTCCGTGCACTGGCACGTCCCGTTCACGCACCGCCCCTGCTCACTGCTCGTGCACTCATCCGGGAATCCAGGGCACACGGCTTCGACTGATGATCGCGTGTGTAGTCAGGTGACGCATGGATTGATTGCGCGATAGGTATGGGGCAACAATGAGGGCGTACAGGTGGAGCATGAGTCGTCGTAGAAGAAGGCGTCGCACATGCACGCTGGGCTTGCCAGGTCTGTCGAGCACACTCCGTGGCCCGAGCACTCTCTCCCGCCCTCAGCAGCCACACAAGCCGCTGCAACAACGCAAAGCACGCCACCGTGGTGAGGCAATGGATAGAGGCTCTGAGCCAAGCGAGGTCGGGGAGTGTACGTGTGATGCAGTCGTTGAGCGATCCGGACGTCCAGCCGGGCCGACAATCGCACGCCGGCTGCCCGCTGGCGCCATCGATCGAGCACGAGCCGTGACCGGAGCACTCGGGGAACACCTGGAACTCGTTCACCGACAGGCAGTACGGCGTGTTACAATCGGCGCCGCGCCAGTTGGCCGTGCACCCCGTGCAGTAGCTCGACGTGCTGTTGCCTGTGCATCCCGTGCAATGCGAGGTATCCGCGCAGCTTGTCAACGGCTCTGAACATGCAGCGCCCGTCCATCCGGCGGCGCACACGCATCGAGGAGGGTCGAGGCCCACGTCGACGCACTTGCCGTGGCTCGAGCACTCCACGCTCGCCAGCGAACACTCCGCTGCACTCAGCACCATGATGAGATGCTTGTGAGAATCATCAAACTACTCCGAGCACGCGTGATGCACCAACGAACCAACGGAGCAGTCGGGTCCGGTCCATCCAGGGCTGCATCGGCATTCGACAGCGTCTGTCGTCGCGTTCGCCACGCATTCGCCGTGGTGGTTGCAGTCGGGCGAGCTGTCACATGCCAAGATCAGCACGATGCAGTTAATGGCTTGTATCACAAACAAGAAGATCAAGGCTTGTGGCGTATGAGGTACCCGGGGCAATCGGTGTGTGAGCAGTCGGCGCCACGCCAGCCGGGCGGACACGTGCACAGGCCCGACGTGCGATTGCAGAACCCGCGGCCCGAGCACTCGTTCCCTCCCAGTCCTGGGCACTTGGCGTACGCTGTGTGGAGTGCATGGTCGACGCCAACAGAAGGTCAACAAAACGCACGCAGGCACGAGAATGGAGATGTCAACGTACCAAGGGAGCAGTCAAGACTGAGGCCGAGGGCCCAGCCTTCGCGGCACTGGCAGTGAGGCACTCCAGAGTCGGCCGCCGTGCACACGCCGTTGGCGCCACTCGTGCAGTTGTTGGGACAAATCGGCACTGCACACATTCGCCCGAGTGAGCTCTCCTGCAGAGAAGAGCGCAGCGGCCAACAGCCACACGTACCGGAGCAGTCGTTGGGCTGGCCTGCGGGTCCCGTCCAGTTGGCGTCACACCGACAGAAGGGCGCAGCAGCAGAGCCGGCGGTGCTGATGCAGAGTCCGTTGTTGCTGCACGCCGGCTCGCCCGGACAGTCGGCTGATGTGATGTCATGTCGATCGATCCATTAGCGAGAGTCCACTACGAGAAAGCATGAGCACGTGTGGAGAGAGGTGTGTGGCGAAGGAACGTCGCGTACGGATCTCGCAGGCGAAGCCGGTCCAGCCGTTGGGGCACATGCAGCGCGGTAGCTCGGCCACCATCTCGCAGCTGCCTCGGCCGCTGCACTCTGCGCACCAGCCAGAGAGGACAGGAGAGATGATTAAGCAACTGAGCGGTACCAGAGGTTACTAACACGCTGGGCGGACACGTACCAGGAGAGCCGGGACAGTAGTCTGTGAGCGCGGTATGACGCCGCGTGGTGTTGTTTGTTAGCAAGGAGGCAGGCCGATCGGCTATGAGGTGAGGAGATCAACGTACATTCCTCACAGGTTGATCCTGTTCGGCCGATGGGGCAGGAGCAACCTTGGCTCTCGACGTTGGCGCCCAAGAGGATGGCGAACGAGTGTGATGATTGCACCGAACAAGATGCACCGGTGCTGGGGACATCTGAAAGAGCGAGGAAAGCAAGGTCAGCTACAAGCAAGACAGGCAGTGGCAGAAGAGCAACGCAAAGCGTACCGGGGTTATGTCCGTCACTGTCGCACTCGATCGCGCAACGATCGCTGGTGACCGACACTCCAAACTCAGTCATGTCATCGTTCGGCACAAACGACACCGGGCTGCGCGCGACGAGCGCCAGAACAAGTCAGATCATGCAGCTAATGACAGCTGATGAGGAGACGACCACAGTGATCACAGTGCAGCGCAGCGTACTCTCCGATCATGGCGTCGTAGACAAAGAACGCGGGCAGCACGTTGCTGGGACTCCCAGTGAGGTAGAGCGAGATGCCACTCTTCAGGAGACTGCGGCAGTTGCTCGCTGGTATGCTGCGTGATGAGCCAGCCTGTACATCGGTAGAGGGCAAAACAAGGTTGGTCGATCTGATCTGTGCAAACCGGTCGCCGGCTTGCCGTGCGTTGCCCACGGGAACTGCAAGGCCGATAGATTGTTAAAGCGGGCGTGTGCGCGCGTGCGAATGCGTGTGGATACGCGCACATGTTGCGTGTGCGAGTGCGACTGTGGTGCGGATACGCGTACCATCAAACATAAACATGGAGTACGACGCGATGGTGAAGTTGCCCTCCACGAACCAGTCGCCCCATGTGTACAGCACCGAAGCGTCAGGATTGAGTGTGGCCACAGTGACCTGGTGTCGCAGAAGACGTTAATGTTGGGCATCAGATGATCCCGTACGCTGAGACTTTAAGTGTTATATAAAAAACAAAAAACAAAAAACAAAAAAAAATTGATGGTTGTCATAGAGTCCTCCTTGGAGCAGTTTGCGTAAGGAGGTTCTTCCAAGGCAGATCCAGCAGAGGAGTAGCGAGATAAGAAAAAAAAAACATAACTAAACTTTATAGCTCCGAATACTCGTACCTTGCGCGGCAGACAAGGCGGGACAACCACCAAGGAGGAAGAGAGCGAGCAGCCAAAGGAACAAGGCGAATTTGGCTGAGCATATTGTAACACGGCCCAGCCCGAGAGTTGCAGGAGACACTTTAGAGGCAGGGCGGCATCGGGCGCCCAGGCCCGTCTCCTCCATCTGTGTGTTGTTGTTGTGCTGACAGAATAAACTCGCCTTGGCCGAAGAGGTGGTTGCCCTGTGGCTACGCCTAGTCAACACAGTTCTCGGTTGTCCTCAACCAAGCGGACCCAGCAACGTCGTTCCGGAGTTAATAGTTAATGGTGTGCAGAGAAAATTCGAATCAGCGAACTTGGGCTCCTGTGACTGGATCACAGGTTATGTTCACACGGCCGATGTTGAGGCTCTTGTTGATCCGATAGGTCTTGTACGCCGCCACGCCCTTGAACAGCGCGTAGGCCCCCAACACGCCCACCACCAGCGCCACCGCTCCTCCTTCTCGTGTGTGCGCACATGATTGTGATCATCACCGCACGTGATCACAAGAGCGACTGTCGTGAGTGGCACATGCAAATAGAAGCGTGGACAGGGAGCTGAGAGAGAGGTACCTCCGAGAACGCCGCCGACGATGCCATATGTGACCGATGAGTCATCGCTCGAGCCACCGCGCTGCTGGTCCACGGAGCAGTCCGATCCGCCCCAGAACGGCAGACACTCGCACACCGGCGGATTCGTCGCTCCGCTGCACCGCCCGTTGCCCGAGCAGTCGCCCGGGCAGATCGCTGATGACGTGGTCATGAGGATAGCACCACCACCGTCCATGGCGTCTGTCCAGCAGTGCTGCAGCGTGCGCGTGACAGGGATCTCGTACGAATGGAACAATCAGCGCCAGTGCAGCGGTCGTCGCACCGACACTCGGCCGGCTCACTGGCCGCGCCCATTGCAGTTCTCCTCGGCGCCGGGACAGCGCACCACCGAGCAGTCGTTGCCGCGCCACTTGTCCGTGCACTGGCACGTCCCGTTCACGCACCGCCCCTGCTCGCTGCTCTTGCACTCGTCCGGGAATCCAGGGCATACGGCTTCGACTGAGTGTGAGAGGAGTGACAAGCAGCTGATTAGAGCGGTGCGGAGACAACAGTGTGAAGGGCGTGGCGTACAGGTGGAGCACTAGCCGTCGTAGAAGAAGGCGTCGCACATGCACGCTGGGCTTGCCAGGTCCGTTGAGCACACTCCGTGTCCCGAGCACTCTCTCCCGCCCTCAGGTGCCGCGCAGGCTGTTGGCCGCTGCGCTCTTCTCTGCAGGAGAGCTCAGGTATCGGACACGACCTCGCATGTGCCTCGGCCTCTACACTCTGCACTCGCCCCCAGGTTGGTTGATGAGTGAGTGAGCACTGTGAGTGTGAGGAGGGAGTTGCGTATGACGGCACGCAAGCCAAGGGACGTACCAGGAGAGCCAGGGCAGTAGACTACGAGAGTGTGTCGTTCGTGTGAAACAGAGAAGTCGATAAAGAACTGAAGGACGGATCGGAGCTAAAAACGTACAGTTCTCGCAACTGCTTCCCGTTCGGCCTACAGGACAGGAGCAGGACCCGGAGGCGACCCCAAAGAGCATGCCAAACGAGTGCGACGAAGATGACGAACAGGCGGAACCACCGTTTGGTTCTGAAGATGTGCGAGGGAGAGAGAGAGAGCGTGAGCGTTGGCCGAGGCTGTGGAATCCTTGACCGAACGTACTAGGAAGGTTGCCATCGCTCAAGCAATAGATCAAGCCGCGATCGCTGATGATCTGCGTGTTGAACGTGAAGTTCTCTGCGTACGCAGTAAAGCTGCTCTTCAAGCTGTCGACGTCCACTGCCACAGAGGGAGGGTGGGGGGCAGAGGTTGGGGTACGTCGACAAAGACGCTGTAGGTGGTGCTGTTCCGGGTGGCGATGAACACCTGATCGTCGCCGGTGGGCACGCGCGGCTCGCCGGTCGCAGAATCGCGCCAGCGCAGCCCAGTGCCCGTCGACCGGCTCGGCCCACTCGATCGTGTAGTTGTTGTTGGACCTCGTCATCCCCATCCCTGCGGTGTTGATGGATTAATGATGCGCTGGTGGACAAGGCGATTAGGCGCAGGAGGAAGAGGCTGTCCTTGATTGCCACACAAGTGGTTCGGCCCTCAAGCGGCATTCGGAGCTCCGAATAGAGGTTAACCCCCCCCCCACAATTCCCTTGATCAAGGGAGAAGGAGGAGGTTGCGCAAGGATCGTCGTGGCGGGAGGTGTTGCGCACCTTGGCCGGCGGAGCAGGAGGCGACACTGAAGAAGACCACGATTACGAAGAAGTACAGGTATGGCTGCGATCTCTCCATGGTAGTTCGCTTCGTCCACGCGCTTTTGCCTGCTTGTGGTGCCCTAAGGACCTACGAGGGAGAGAACGTGTGTGTGTGTGGCGTACCGAATGATCTTTGCACCAGAAGACCAGCGCGGTTGGCGGGGGTTGTTTACCTCTAAACCCGTTCCCAGAAGTGTGTGCCACAAACATTTTAGTAAATTAAAAAAGAACATGGTGCAAGATATGAAGGGACGGAGGGAGAGGGAGAGGGAGAGGGGGGAGAGCATCTCAGCTGTGTAATGATTAGGTACAAGGTAAAAAGGACTGCGAGGCGATGCGCGATGAGGTGTGGGCGCACGGTGTGTGGGCAGAGCGCACTCGCAGCAGCAGCGAGATGAGCGTTGGGAGATGGAGAGAGGGAAGAAGGAGAGGGGAGAGTCGTCTCTATGGGCGGTAGGCCGAGGGTAGTGGGTAGTGGGCCTGTGGGGCAGCGTCAGGCGCGGGGTAGGCGTTCCCTGGTAAGAGGTGTGGAATCGTGTCCTGTGGAAGCAGCAGGCGGGGCGAGGTGCGCACGCACAAACACGTCAGATCAAGCGTATCCACGAGGGAGGGAGAGTGGAGGGCCAAGAGCGCACCATTGTTCGATAGTCTGCTGTCGTCGTATGCACGGTGATGTCACACAAGCCGGGTGAGTTGGTCGGTGCTCGGGTTGTGAAGAGAGGCGCCGTGTGGTACGGCCCATGAGCTCCACGCTCAGCGCCGTGCGTCGCTCCATGCTCGAGCAAATGCCCTGATATCAGGCACACACACACACACACGAGCGTCACTACAGTCGTTCGTGCATGAGCAAGCGGCGGTGGTGATGACAGTACCACGCTCTTGCGCTAGCGTTTTGTAGTAGGAGCGGGCACAGCACAGGCAGCTCATCTGATCATGAGACACGAGCAGCCACGAGATGCAGGTGAGCCACACACACTCACACCCACATACGCGAGCCACACACTCCATCGGTACACCGGAGGGACAGGGCGCGTACGCAGCAGGCCATGGTGATCAGGAGCTGGACGATGGCGGCCGCGACGAACACGTATCGCGTGGTGCTGCTATCGCACTCGTTGAGCGACCCGAACTTCAGCTTCTCCTTCTCGCACAGCTCCTCCCAGTAGCCGCGGTCCAGCACGATGATGTAGACCACGAGCACCGTGACCATCAGCACCGCCACCACGATCAGCGCCCAGAAGTACTGCACCACAAACCAACATCCAGGGACCGAACCCGCAGGCGGTCAGTCGTGCGCGCATACATTCGCACAAACGACGTGAGGAAGGAGGACGGGCGTACCCGCTTGGCGGAGCCTACGGACGGCTGGAAGCCGGCGTGGAGACCGAGAAGGCCCACGATCACCGTGACGCCGCCCACCACAAAGTCGGCCCACGCGAGGCCGCCGAGCGCCCCGTACACCAGCTCCGCTGCGCCCAACAGCTGCACCACCCCCAATAACAATACATTTATTAATTTATAAAATACAATAATTTTGGCTCGTTTATTAAAAATATAATAAAATAAATAAAAATCGAATTTGGGGGCGTACGATGAGGGCGAAGCCAAAGAACTTGATGAGATTGCTCCATCCCCTCACCCGCATTTTTTATGCAGTCTCTCCCCGGCCGCCCCTCTCGTCGTGCTTGCGCTGTTGATCACCCCGTGCTTCCTCTCCCGCCTCGTGTTTGTTTGTTACACGTTCCGATTTTCTTGAAACCCATATTGAAACGTTTCGCAAAAGCGAATGAATTTCAGAAAGTATTTTTAAATAAATATTGATATTTTGCATTCTTTTCAATACTTTTCCTTTGGCCACCTGATGCTGCATCAACAGTGGCCGCTTCATCAACGATGGAGGAGGGATCACAGTTCTAGAACCAGCCGGAGCCCTTGCCCACCTTGTCGACCTTGTTGCCGACCCGGCGGCCCTTGCTCTTGTACGAGTTCCTGCTGTCGCCGCCGGCGCCCTTGCCTCGCTTGGCCAGCTTCTTGTTGATCCGCTTCCGAATGTGGAACTGGAGGTCGCTCTCCGGCGTCCTCTCCTTTCCGCCTTCCTCTCCCTCCTCACCTTCGCCTTCACCTTCGCCTTCTTCTCCCTCCTCTTTGTCTTCTTTGTCCTCTTGTCCCTCCTTGGCGGTGTCTTCGGCCGTCGTTGGTTCCTTCTCGACGTCGGCCTTGGCTTCCTCCTTCTCGTCGGCCGAGGCCTGCTCGTCGCCCGAGCTCTCGTCGTCATCGTCGTCGTCGTCATCGCTGTCGGCGGCGCCCTCGCGCGGCACGTCGATCTCGGGGTCGACGTCGTGGTTGCGACACCAGGCGGCAGCCGCGGCGTGCAAGTCGGGTCGGGCCCGAGCGGGCGCCTTCCTGTGTACCCTCTTCCTGAAGTTGCTCTCGCGCTCGACCTGCTTGTCGTCGTCGCCATCGTCCGAGTCGACGTCAGCGTTGGCGTCGCTGCTACTGCTGCTGCTGTCGGTCTGTGCGTCGGTTTGCGTCTTCGTCTCTGTGGTGGTGGTCGTGCTGCTGCTGCTGCTGGCGTCCTCCTTGGCGCGGTCCGCTTCGGCCTCTGCGGCCTCGTCGTCGAGAGCCTTCATCACGTCGGCAAACACGGGGAACTCGCTCTCCTCGTAGCCAAAGCGCTTGCCAAAGAAGGTGCGCACGCACTGCACGTCGCGGTCAAAGTACCTGCAAGAGCGACGAGCACACCGGCCAGCGTGAGCAACGCGATCTGAAGGCGCATTCGCCACACGCACACACGCACGCGCGCGCGATGGACTGGAGGGCGCGCACTCTTCGGCGTTGGGGTGGCTGGTGGACACCATCTGCGGGAAATCGATGAGGATGACCTCCTCTTCCTCGGTGATCATGAGGTTGAACTCGTTGAAGTCGCCGTGGATGAGACCGTATCTGGCGAGCTTGACGATGAGCTTCATCAGCTTGTTGTAGACGCGACCCGGGTGCTGGACCGCGCTGACCTGGCAGCTATCGTGTGTGATGAGAGCGCGCGCGCACGTGCATATGTGAGCGGATGAATGCAGGCGGACAGGACGCATCATCATCAGCGGTGAGGCCACGTACAGCGGGAAGCCCTTGATCAGCTGCATGACCACGCAGTGGCGGTTGGCGTCGATGGGCTTGGGCACGGGGAAGCCGTTGTCGTAGAGCACCTGCGCGCGGAGAGCGTGTGAGACGAGCACGCAAACTAGAACAAGAAGAAGACGGACGACGACGACGACGACGACGACGGCAGCGGCGGACGCACCTTCATGTAGGCGTACTCCTTGAGCGCGGAGAGGCGCGCCATGTAGAGCCAGGACGCGTGCTTGCGGTGCTGCATGTAGTCGCGCTTGTTCTTGATCTGGCGGAAGGAGATGCGGCCGAGGCGGTGGAGCTTGAGGATGAGGTCCTCCTGGTCGTCGTTGGTGGTGAGGTAGATGTCCGACTCCTTGCCCACGCCCACCTTGTTGCCGACGGCCGACAGGACGCCGCGATCGCGCAGGGCCTTGAGGGCGAGGTAGTCATACCCGGTGTAGGTCAGCTTGTAGCCGTCGTACTTCTTGGCGTCATGCGCGATGAGCTTGTTCTTGTGCAGCATCGAGATGTACTTGTACGTCCCGCCCCGCTTCAATTTCGCGATCGAATTGATGAGCGGCGTCGGCACGAGCTCGTGATTCTTCTGCCCCAGCTCGATGGCGGTCAGCACGCGAAACTCCTCCTTGGTCATGTAGCGCAGCACATTCACGTCGAGCCTCATCTTTCTGCTTCTCTACGTCTCTACACGGACAAAGCCAAGTTAATCTCTAGCTCAATGCCGCGGCAAGATGAGGAAATTAGAGAGATTTGCTTCGAGAATATTTCCCATTCCCGTCATTTCTCGCATTATTTCTCGAACGATCTCTGACAAAATGTTGGGTGGTACACGTCATCCCTGAAGGGAAATTGTCTTTTTAATTTCTTTTGATTCGAATTGAAACAATGATGATGAACGTTGAGCGGACGATCTCGGCGAGGCGTGTCGAGGTGAAGGCGGCCGCCCCCTCCCCGGCCTCTTCGGCCCCCGCTCCTCGCACCGCGGTGACGCTCCATGAACGATTTTCGCAGCTGCCCAAGGTCGAGCCCAAGAAGGAGGAGAGGCGGGCGCCCACGGTGGTCGATTTGAACCTCTTCCAGGAGGTGGGAGCCACCACGAGGCGGCAGGCGACGGAGCAGCGCCAGGGCACGAAGCGCGAGGCGGTGGTGGCGGCGAGGCGGTCGATAGCGACAACCTGGACCCCCTCATTCGATGATGACCGCGACGATGACAGCGGCCCCCGCTTTAATGTAAACGGCGGAGGCGGACGCCGCGGCAGGCAATTCGAATTCGATCAGCCACGCGAGACCGCGTTTGTCATCAAGGGCATCCCGCCCCCGCAGCCCAGCAGACAGCGCAACGTCATGACGTCGGTGCAGCAGACCACATCGAGATCGGGCGCCCGATCGACCTCCAGGGGCGGTCGGATCGTCAACGCCGTGCCCGCTACTCGCGGCGGGGCTCGGCAGCAGCAGCAGCAGGCCGGTAACCAGAGGCCCGTGAACGTTCGTGGAGGTCGCGGCGGCCAGGGCGGCGTGGTCAGGGGAGGTCGCGGCGGCGCCGTGGCGGGCAACCAGCGCGGCCAGGCTGGCGCTACTCGCGGCGGCGGACGAGGCGGCGCCCGTGGCGGACGCGGCGGTGGCGCTACGCGCGGAGGCAAGACCGACGCCAAGCCCAAGGACAAGGACGCGCTCGACGCCGAGCTGGACTCGTACATGCTGAAGGCGCCCAGCTACACGGCCAAGGGCTACCTCGACCAGCAGCTCGAGGAGTACATGTGCACGCGCGACCAGGAGTCGTCTTCCTCGTCTTCGTCCTGATCCCGATCGATTATCAACGCCTCAGCAGTCTCGGGATGGAGGAGAAAAGCAGTAGCAGTAGCAGCAGTAGAAGAAGAGGAGGAAGGAACAGAACACACATCACTACAACGTGTAATGATCTCGCCATGTTACAATGCCATCGATACTCGATTCATCCTCTCTCTTGACTGAACAAGCAACACAAGCAACACATGCAAGACCCTCATCAACCAAGCCGTGTGAGCATCTCCCTCCAAGATCCAGTTG
>CDFA01023367.1:0-19014 GCA_000826305.1 Acanthamoeba healyi | reverse complement strand
TTTGTTATTTAAAATCAAAATAACAAAAAAAAATGTGCGTTGGATGCTTGTTGCACGCCGCAGGGCAGGGGAAGTGTGGAACGGGCAGGAGGAGGACGGGTTGACGCTGGAGCTGGAGCTGGTGCCGGCGGACCTGCAGGCCATTCCCATCCGGCCCCTCTGGCGACGATACGCACGCGTTGTCCTGACCGTTGTACGTGCCCACACACACACGGCAGTTTGTTTCCTCTCGTGAAGATGTGCTCAAGTTGGCGCACGTTCACATGGTGCTGCAGAGGGGCGGAGCGAAGGCGGGAGTGAGGAGCGGCGTGTACAGACTATCGTGGAAGGACTTCTACCGACTGTTCGCGCTGCTCGGACGTCTTCATCAGCGCAAGCAAACAACACACAGCAGGTACAATGTCATTCGACGCCCTTGTGCCCGTTATTCTCTTTGGAGGGATCGATATGGGTGCCATCTTTGCTGATCCTCCTACTCACCCATCACCATTAACAGCAGCCCAGATGATGAATCAGAAGATAACGAGGGGGAATGTACAATCTGTCTGGTAAGTTGGCTTGCCAGATGTGCAGTCAAGGACTTGTGCATGAGCGCGCCACGCGCTGACCTGCCATCTATGACCTTCCCTCATATTGACGTGTACGTGTGCAGGAACGACCAGCGGAAGTGGTATTGGCGTGCACCCATGCCTTCTGTCAACCGTGCATCGACTCCTGGTACGCGTAAGCCTGAGACCTCTCCGCTCGCGGGTGCGTCCTCAGACTGGCTGACGGCGTTGGGTTGTGCAGGCGCGAACGCAGCTCAACGTGCCCCATGTGCCGCGACGCTCTGAGCCGCAATCCCGACGACGAGTGGGTCCTGACCGCTCCCGCCGTCGCGCTCGATCCCGACGACCTCCTCAGCCAGTTCCTCGCCCACGTCCCTACCCGCACCTGAGCCAAGAATTCGGAAAATATTTAATCATTTATGAATTGCTGTTTATTTTATTTATTCTTTTATTCTTTTAATTTCTTGGAAGAGGAAGATGGAGGCACAGCAGACAAAGGGGAGCGATGGTGCGTCGCTGCACCGCAAGGTGATGCTGCGGGACGTGCTGCGCCTGCCGGTCTGGCAGGGCTACGCGACCGACGCGGTCTCCCCCACCACACGCCCCGCTGCCGCGCCGCCAGCCAACAGGCTCGTTCTCCGCTTCGGTGCGCCGCTCGTCGCCCTCTGCTGTGTTCGGTGCTGCCTCCCCTCCTCCAGAGGCCAAGCGTGTCGTGTGGCGTGGCGTGCTGCTCACACAGCAGATAGGGTTATGGGCGTGGTGCTGCGAGTGCAGCACGAGGTGGGCTCCAAGAGCGTGGTGCTCCACATCGACGACTCGACGGGCGTGATGCGGGTCGAGTACCCCGCCATCAACTTGGCCTACGTGGCCAAGCAGCCCGAGGTGGGCGACCTGCTCGACCTGCTGGGCGAGGTCTGCGCTCAGCCCAACACCGGAGAGCGGTATATCAACGCCTACGGGTAAGCTCTGCTCTCCTCACCGTCTTGCGCATTGGGCGCTGATGACCACGTCGTGTGGACAGAATGGACTACAAGAGGGACGGCAACTGGGAGGCGCTGCGCTATCTGGAGTTGGTGGACCTGTACCGGAATCACTACTACCGGGAGGCCTTCAAGGACGACGACGACGGTGCTGACCCCACGGCGGCTCAGGAGGATGCAGACCGCATCGCAGAGTACGCGGCGATGACCGGCGGAGGCAGCGCTGCACGGTCCCAGGCGCCAAAGCGGCGGCGCGTTGAGCCGGCGACGCCTGTCTCTCAAAACCAGCGAGTCCTACCCGCTCAGACGCCTTCGCAACCTCAGATGACCGCTTCGAGCGTGGAGCCGGAAGCTTACGGTGCGTGTGCATGATCCTTGCCGCTCCCTCCTCACACGGTGGCGCTGACGAAGTATCCCGCTCGGTTGGTCTCCAGGAGAGGCGATTGAGGCGATGCTGCGACGGCAGGGCAGTGCCTCACGCGCCGACATAGCACGCCAGTTCCCGCGCTGTACCAACCTCGCCGAAGTTCTCGACAACGTACGCTCCATGCTCTTTACACATGGCCACGCGCTGGGACGGAGCTCACCATCTTGCTCCGACCACAGATGATGCTGGACGGGTTGCTCTACGAGAAGGATGGGCGCTACCATGCCCTCTGATCAACAAAAACAACAATGAAGATTGCCCATCAGTTAGAGCCAGCAGCGCAAGTGGAGGCAGAATGAACAGATGCATTCGTCGTCACTGGTGGGAGTGCACATCGGGAGTCTGCGGTTGGGTCATCATAATCGTCGTTTACGCGCTGGTCTGGAAGAACTTGATGGTACGGTCGAGCGAGGTCGAAGCCAGAAGGTGGGCATGCTGGCCGAAGAGCACGCCGGTGACCGGGGCCGAGTGGTCAGCGAGGGTGACGAGCGACTCCACGACCTTGCCCGCGAAACCGTAGACCCTGACGTCGGAGCCACCGATGGCCAGGTACTTGCCCGAGTAGTCAAACGCCACCGACGCCAGCTCAGAGTCAGGCAGCGAGATGGTCTGGAACGACTTCAGCTTCCTCAAGTCCCACAGGCGCACTGTGTGTAGACGCGGGTCAGGCTTGTGAGTGCGCCGTGGTGGAGGCCAAGACGCGCAGCAACTGACTACGATGGGAGAGTTATCGCTTACCGGTGTGATCGTCGCCGGCGCTGGCCATGTAAAAGCCGTTCTCGGAGAAGGCGATCGAGCGGACAGGTCCGGTGTGACCGTCGAAGGTGGCTACGTTGTTCAGCGTCTTCATGTCCCACACGCGCACCTTGGCGGTGCTCGTGCCAGTGCTGTAGATGAGACCTGTCGTGTTCAAGATGTGCCACCACCTGGTGAGATGACGAGTCTCGGGCGGAGAGGGGAACGAAGGGCTTGCGTACCATCAGGGTGGAAGCTGGCGGCGTGGACAGACTCCTGGATGGGTGAGGGAACAGAGACGAGAGTGCGCTGGCTGGAGAGATCGGAGAAGGCCCACGAGCCGTTCAGGGAAGCCGAGGCGATGAAGTCGCCGGTGGGGTGGAGCGAGAGCGAGACCACCTCAGCACCACCGTGGGGCTGCAGCTGACCAGCGGCCGCATAGCGAGGAACGTCGTTCTCCTCGCCCTACAATAAGATTGTGGCCGCGTTAGAAGGCGAGTGATGGAGGAGATAAAAAGAGAGCACTAATCATACCTGGGCGGCCCACAGGCGCACAGTGCCGTCGTGAGACGCGGACATCAGCATATCACGCTCCTGGGTGATGGATACAACGCTTGTGTAAGCCCCAGAAGTATCAAAGTAGGAGAGAGAGAAGAGAACGGTACGGGGTGGAAAGCAACGCGGTTAACGCGCTTGGTGTGGCCAGTAAGGGCTGGGGCAGCGACGCCGGACTCGCGATTGAGGACAACGACGTTGCGATCAACGCCACCAGTAGCAGCCTGCATGCGCGAGATTAGTACAGTGTAACTTTACAGGAGGGAGGGCGAGTCGGGGCATCTTGTACCAGCTTCTGGTTAGGGTGGAGATCGAGGCACAGGATGCCAGGCTTGCTCGAGGAGTGAGTGGGATGGCTCGAAGTCACATGGAGAGACTTGATCTGATCCTCGGTAGCGGTCTCCTTGGGCACGGTGCGCTTCTTCCTCTCCGTAGTGAGCCTGTTAGGGCACAACAGCCGCATCAGTCCTCGCGTCCAGGCACGGCGCAGGTGAAGCAGAGGACACGCACTGCTTAGACACGGACAGAAGCCTCTGCTTCACCTGCTCGGGGATACCAGCACCTGCCTCCACTTCCATGCCATCACCGCTGGTTCCTGTATGCGTCATGCATCAGCAACTCCGTCCAAGCGATGCGCGAGGAGGGACACATGTATGAGAGGTGGCGAACCTGATGAACCGGCGGCGCTGGGCTGTGCCTGCGCCGTCGCCAGAGCGCTGTACGTGGGGGCAAGGTAAGCAGGTGAGGGCGCTGCTGGCTCACGGACCAAGAGCGGGAAGGGAAACGCACGTTCTGGCATCATCACGTTCGCGGGTGAGGCGTGCGATCACGCGGCAGGCCGCATCTTGCTGGTACAGCGCATGGGCAAGCTGTTGCCTGGCCTGTGCAGGAGTAAAAGCGCAGCAACATGGCAACCAATGCGTTACCGATTGAAGGCGCGGATCGAGCGGTTTCGTTTTGCGGGGGGCACCGTACGAGATTGAGCTGCTGCTTGAGGCTGTAGCACTCGAGCATGGCCGCATCCCATTCGTTCTGGAACAGCTGCAGCATGCTGGGAACGCTCGTGCCGGTCGCCGGACGCGGGCGCACGCTTCGGTTCACTAAACGAACCAAAAATTTGAATGAGCAATTGACCCCAGCGCCGCGTCAGTGCTCAAGAGATATCTTAGATACCCTTGAGGGGGAGAAGATCATCAGCGTCGAGGGTCTGGCCGGTGACGGGGCAGCGACGATCGTTCGCAGCCAGATACTTCTCGATCAGACGCTTCTCGAAGACGTGCCCAGTCGAGCGCGAAACCACCGCCTCCTCAGCCTCCTGTCCCGACACTGCCGCGAGAAGAGTCAATTAATCGTACGGGATGCGATCCGGTCTACGAATTGCGCCCTACAGCGTCGCGAGCACTGACCGGACAATCCCCTCTCCGAGGGGCGGGATTAAGGGGAGGGGCGTAAGTACATGAGCAGATGAGCGACATCTTGATCTCTTCTTCCAAACAACACAAAAGCGAGAACAAGCAGCGAAGGTTCAGTAAATAATTTTTTATTCGCAATTGATTTTTGTTTTGTTGTCCTCAAAAAAAGGAAGGTGTTGTGGTGCCAAGGGCCTGCAGGGGAAGGACAGAGGGAGGAAGCGTGGAAGAAGACCACCGCAATTGCTGTACAGCGCGAGTCGGCTTTTGGCGAAAGCCGACTACAGAGAGGGTCTGCCGGCGGCGGAGGAGCAAGAGAGAGAGAGAGGAAGAGGGGAGCTGTTGGGGATCCGTGGAAGAGGAGAGCTGTGGCGAAGGAAAAAAGGAGAGAGGACGGAAGGACGGACGGGTGGAACAGTTGGTGCGGGTGTGTCGTTTGGGCAGGCGGACGTCGTGGGAGGTGGTCGTGAGTGAATGTGGGTTTGGGGGTCGCGGGGGAAAGAAGGAGACTTAGTTGTCGCTGGTAGAGGTGTTGGACGCGGCTTCGTCGCCGTCCTCGGCCTCGGCCTCTTGCTCAGCTCCATCGTCTTCATCTTCGTGCACGCCGCCGCGCGCCCACTCTGGGACGAGCTTGCTGTACAGGTGGCTGTAGCCCGTCATCTCTGCGCACGAGGAACCTTTCACCGTCAGATACCTCCGATGCCTGCTTCAGATCACAGAGCTAGTATCGAGGCGAGCGGAGGAGAGGGGTTCGTTACCGGCCGAGGTAAAGTTGAAGAGGCGGGAGATGGGCAGCTTCCTGCCCGAAGGGAGAACGGTATTGGGGTCTCGCAGTTCGTCGAAAAAGGGGTGCGAGCAGGCCTCCAGCGGAGAGACACGCGACGTTGGGTCGTACTGAAGAATCCTCGACACCAGGTCAATGGCCTCTGGAGGAGTCCGTGACCTGAAAACCTGTGGTGATATAGAGTGGCGCGCGTCAGGTTGATGGCACGCCTAAACATGTGAAGGTAGCAACGTACTCTGTTCCAGGGGTGAGCCTTGATTTGAGGGAACTTGAACTCGGTGTAGTGTTCGTTCATGGCCTGAATCTGCTCGCGGGTGGGCGTGCCCAACACCTTGATGATCTCCACCAGCTGATCCACGCCACTCTCGCCTGGGAACAGAGGCTGGCCCAGCAGGAGCTCTGCCAGCACGCAGCCCATGGACCAAATGTCTGCACAGCAGTGACAGGAAAAAGATCAGCGCCAAGCAGCAAGACGACCAGATAAAGGAGCATGAAGCGGAGGAGCAGGCGCCGTACCGATGGCCGTGGTGTAAGTGGTAGAACCAAAAATGAGCTCGGGGGCACGGTAGTAGCGACTGCAGATGTAGGAGACGTTGGGCTCATTCTTGACCAAAACCTTGGCGCTGCCAAAGTCGCAAAGCTTGAGGATTCCCGACTGGGGATCCAATAGCAGGTTTTGAGGCTAGAGAGTGTTTGATGGTTAGAACTTATCACTGATGACGCCCTAAGGGAGCGATAAGTGCATACCTTGATGTCGCGGTGGCAGATTCCTTGGGAATGGATGTAGGCGAGAGAGCGGCAGAGCTGGTAGATGTAGAGCTGCGAGAGATGTAGAGAGACCAGCATTAATAGGCGCACGTAAAGCGGCCATCACACAGCGCGCTCCGCGGGGTGTGGCACAAAGTGGGTTACCTTGACATAAATAGGTGGGAGAGTCTGCTTCATCTTGGTGTAGTGCCGCGAGACTCTGTACACCGTTTCCGGGACGTAGTCGAGCACCAGATTGAGATAGAGCTCGTCGGGCTTGTCGCCGCTCGAGTAGAAACTGTTCTTGAGCGCCACCACGTTGGGGTGTGATAGCAGACGCATGATCTGTAGCTCACGGTTCTGTAACACGCGTATATTCGCGCCGGCGCACAACTCGAGTTAGTACCCAGCCGCAGGTCTCAGCAAGAGGCATGGGGTGTGAGCGCATACCTTGAACCTCTTGTCTTGAAGGACCTTCTTGATAGCGACAACCTCGCCCGTGCCGATCGTAGTGGCTTGGAACACCACGCCAAACGAACCGTGGCCGACGATGCGATCAACTTGGTACGTGACGCCGTTTCCCTTCATTGTGTTGCCCGGCATAACCTTACCCCGATATGCCTTGTCCTCTGCTGCAAGAGGGAAGGGGCGACAGAATGTGCGCATTTACCAAAAAAAATGCGGTTAGAGAATGGGCGGGAATGGAGAAATGGCGACAAGGATCACATCCAAGGCGGAGTAAAGGCGGTGGCTTGGAGAAAATCGTAAAATGTGGGGGCGAGATAAAAGATGAGGTCTGGTGAGGGGGAGGGGAGGCACCAAGGGAGGAGGCCTTGGCGGCAGGCTTGCCAGACGATGAGGACGAACCGGAGGCGGGGGGAGCTGCATCGCCCGTTCGGCTCTTGCCGCCAGGGGCCGCCACCTTGAGATCCACCTTGTTACCGGCCCCCGATTGGCCGCCTGTGGGTTTGGGCTTGTTGTTCCCCGATGCCGAGGATGATCCTCCTGCCGGCTGCTGCCTCATGGTCCAACGATTTTAGAGAAAGTCCCGAGCGCGTTCTGCACGCCAACGAGGTCACCCCACCGAATCATTTCATAAGAGGTCTGAAATGGGCAGGGAAGAGAAGGGAGCAAAACGCCAGAGAGTCGTTGAAAATGGAGATGAAAAGACAAGAGCGGGCAGAAAGATAATTAAAGTTTCGCCAAGGCGTGGCAGCAATTACGAGGAGACACGGTAAAGAGAGGGGGGCGGACAAGATTGGACCAACCTCCAACGTAGTCCTCGTGGGTGGTTTCAGCGCGGCAGCTGAGGCCTCTTCTTCTACTTTGCCTTCGTCTTCTTCTGCCTTATACCTTCTCCTCTCTCTTCTCGAGATCCCCCTCTTGTGTTTACCCGTTACGTTGCGAAGGTGATCGAGACACGAAATCGACCGGTCGGCGAAGGGGGCGCACTTTTTTACCACACCGCGTACACCAAGCGCGCCACACCACCGAGGAATTTGCTCTCTCCGCGACAGCGGTGGTGACCGGAAAAAGTCCGGATTCTATCCACACCGCACTCCTTCTCCGTGCCAATGGCACACGCCTGCAGCAATCGCCCATTTCAAAAATCTGCAAAATTTGCGAAAGCGTTACAAGAAAATCGCATTGGCGCCAAAAACGAAACCTGCTCCGGCTTTCCCGCGCAGACAGTGGAATTTGCAAGGAGGCGAGCTAGGTGCGAAAGGCTGGTGGTAGGAGAACAATCCTCGCAAGACAGCAAGGAAGATGAAGAGATCAAACAACTCCAAAAAACCGCAGGTGCAGGAGACAAAGAGGCGAAAGGCCGAGCAGGATGAAATGGACGAGATCGAAGAAGAGGGGGAGGGCGAATGGGCAGAGCCGGATGACATTCCCATGAACTGGCCTCGCCCTACTCCCGCGTGTGCTCTCGACCCCACAATGCCAATTAGTACGTCTGCAACTGCTTTGCTTCAGCCTTTCCCCGCAATCCGCTGATGGCGGGCGCGCAGTCTTTCAGCAACTCGATTTGGACTACACGCTGGGCGAGCCCCATGCCATGGCGGACTGGAAGGAGGGCCCCGTGCCCATCATCCACCTGTACGGTCTGACCCGCGAGGGGCACAGCGTGCTGGTGCACCTGCACGGAGTACTGCCTTACTTCTACGTGCCTGCCCCGCACGCTCAGTTTTCTGAGACCGACTGCGAGAGCTTCCGGCAAGCGCTCAACGTACGCTGCGCCGAGTGTCCTCATTTGTGCTCACACTGCTGGCTCTCTTCTCTTACATCGTGTGAACATGTTGGTCGGTCTTGCTTTAACAGAGACGCTGTGCCAGCCACTCGCGCGGAAGCAAGGAACGCAAGGACTACGTCATCTCCGTTGACATTGAACAGAAAGAGTCCATCATGGGCTATCACGCCGACAAGCGGAAGCCTTTCCTGCGTATCACCATGGCCATGCCTCCTCTTGTGCCCGCCGCACGAGGTAGGTCCCTATTGTACCACACCATGTCGTTTGCATGTTGCTGATCTTTACCCTCTTACAGGCATTCTGGAGTCTGGTCTCGTGTTCGATGGTTATCCGGGAGGCAGGACCTTCCAGACGTATGAGTCCAACATCCCGTTCGTGTTGCGCTTCATGATCGACAAGAAGATGACTGGCGCCGCCTGGCTCGAACTTCCTGCCAACGCGTATGACGTGGTGCCCAACAATGCCAAGGTCTCGCACTGCCAGTTCGAACTTCATGCCAAGTACGCGTTCTTTCTCGAAAGCCATATATGCAAACGTCGTTTAGGGGTCAAGTCTCACCCCGCTGTGCGCAACAGAGAAACGGACATCATCAGTCATGCTCCTGAGGGTGTCTGGTCTGACATCGCGCCCTTCCGCGTTCTTTCCTTCGGTTAGTTCTGCTCCCTTCACGTTCCTCTCTGTGAGTGTCGCTCACAAGGCTACTTTTTACAGATATTGAGTGCGCGGGTAGGCGAGGCGTGTTCCCTGAACCGGAACAGGACCCGGTGATCCAGATCGCCAACGTGGTGTCTGTGCAAGGAGAGAGCAGCCCGATTGTGAAAACTGTCTTCACAGTCAGAAAGTGTAGCCCTATTGCTGGCGCGGAAGTGCGCTGCTACAGAACTGAGGTACGCACTTTTATCCATGAGAGTCACCCCTCGTTGGTACATATGCTGGCAGTCAGAACTGATTGACGTTTGTGGGATTGTGGACAGGTGGAAATGCTTCGAGCGTGGCGCAAGTTTGTGGAGATTACCGACCCAGACATCCTCACAGGCTACAACATCATCAATTTCGATACCTATTACCTGCTCACACGCGCTCAGAGGCTGGGCATCAACGATTTCCCCTTCCTGGGACGCATCAAAGCTCAGGTACCTCCTCGCAATGCTGATCTGGCGGCCTTAGCATGTAGTTTCTCATCATGTTGTACTTCTCCAGCGCTCTACGATGAAAGACACTACATTCTCATCGAAGGCCTTCGGCAAGCGCGACTCAAAGGAGATCAAGATCGGTGGTCGAGTACAGCTGGACGTTCTGCTCGTCATTACACGCGATCACAAGCTGCGCTCGTACACACTCAACTATGTCTCGCAACACTTCCTGGAGGAACAGAAGGAGGACGTGCACGTACGTACACTGCGTATGCTCACGTTAATGATCATGAATGCACTTGCTCACGTTTCGTTGTGATCCAGCACTCAATCATATCGGACTTGTACAATGGCACAAACGACCAGCGGAGGCGCTTGGCCGTCTACTGTCTCAAGGACGCGTTGCTACCGCAGCGACTTCTTGACAAACTCATGTGCATCATCAACTACATTGGTACGAGTCTTTCTTCGCTACAGCTTGGCTGGTGTGTTGTTCCTTGTGCTTATTCCTGTTACGATGGTCAGAGATGGCGCGAGTCACAGGCGTGCCGATAGCATTCCTTCTGACGCGTGGTCAGCAAGTCAAGGTCCTCTCGCAGCTCTACCGAATTGCCAACTCCGAAGACCTTCTCATTCCCGCCGGTACCGGATCGTTGTCTCTTACTCCTTCACTTGATTGAGAACTCACCACGCACCATCTTTCCTGCTTTTGTTGTGCACAGTCAAGGTCAACAAGCCTACGGGAGAGGACGGCAAGGGTTACAAGGGCGCCATCGTTATTGCCCCCAAGACGGCCTTCTACGACGTTCCTATCGCCACCCTCGATTTCGCTTCGCTGTATCCCTCCATCATGATGGCCCACAATCTCTGCTATTCCACCCTTCTCGCTCCCAGCGAAGTCAGCAACTTCCCACGTACGTTCTCCCCTTCGTCCGATCCGGTTACATGCAACAACGACTCACTCTGCTGCGGAACTGTAGCGGAGGCCTACGAGCGAAGCCCTGGAGGCGACTGCTTCGTGCGTGATGCGACCAAGCCTGGTCTGCTGCCGCGCATTCTCAAGGGCCTTCTTGAAGCTCGTTCACGCGCCAAGGCCGAGATGGCCAAGGAGACAAACCCCTTCAAGCAGGTTCGCTACCGACTTTGTTTGTGTTGAACATTGTTTCTTTCGCTCAACGAAGCGCTCGTCTCTCGTCAACAGGCGGTGCTCAACGGTAGACAGTTGGCGCTAAAGGTGTCAGCCAACTCGGTGTACGGTTTCACCGGTGCCACGATTGGCAAGCTGCCCTGTCTGGCTATTTCGTCGGCTGTTACGGCGTACGGGCGAACCATGATTGAGCTCACCCAGGCCACTGTGCTGGAGCGCTACCGAGTCGACAAGGGTTATGCCCACGACGCTGATGTCATCTACGGTGACACAGACTCAGTGATGGTCAACTTTGGCACTAAGAGCGTCGAGGAGGTACGCACTCACACGACGCTATGCACACCCACCATCTGGCACAGCCCATACTGCAATGCAAACTCATTCGGCATCTCGGACAGGCTATGCAACTGGGCAGGGAAGCAGCTGAGTACATCACGGAACACTGCTTCCACAAACCTATCAAGCTCGAGTTCGAGAAGGTGTACTACCCCTACCTGCTCATCAGCAAGAAGCGATACGCCGGACTGTGGTGGGGCCGACCGGACAAGTATCACCACATGGATGCCAAGGGTATCGAGACGGTGCGCCGCGACAACTGCGCGTTGGTGCGCAACGTCGTTCAAGAGTGCCTCGATCGTATCCTCATCGAGCGCAACATCGACTCGGCAGTGGACTATGTCAAGCAGATCATCTCCGACCTGCTCTGCAACCGGCTCGACCTGTCACTTCTGGTGATCACCAAGCAGATCTCGCGTAACAGCGAGGACTACAAGGCCAAGCAGGCGCACGTCGAGTTGGCCGAGCGCATGGCCAAGCGTGACGCCGGATCAGCGCCCGTGGTCGGGGACCGTGTGCCCTATGTGATCGTCAAGGGCGCCAAGGGCTCACGCGCCTACGAGCGTGCCGAGGATCCCCTGCACGTGCTCGAGCACAACATCCCGGTCGACGCTCAGTACTACCTCCACCGCCAGCTCGAGAAGCCCCTGCTCCGTATCTTCAAGCCGATCCTCAAGAGTCCCGAGAGCCTCCTCACTGGCGATCACACTCTGGCCATCTCCGTGCAGACCCCTACCGTGGGCGGCATCGTCTCCTTTGCCAAGCGCACCCTCTCGTGCATGGGCTGCAAGGCTCCGCTTGCCGCGGGCGAGACGTCGGTGTGCCGCTACTGCCGTCCGATGGAGGCCGTCTACTACCAGGAACGCCTCGCGCGCGTTCATCGCCTCGAGCAGGAGTTTGCGTCGGCGTGGACGCAGTGCCAGCGGTGCCAGGGGTCCTTCCACGAGACCGTCCTGTGCACGTCGTGCGACTGCCCCATCTTCTACATGCGCAAGAAGATCCAGAAGGACCTCGCCGACTCCCACTCGCTTCTTCTTCGCTTCGACCCACCCGGTGCCGCCTCCCTCTCCTGGTGATCTGGCCTCCACTCCACCTAGCAGAAGCCAGCCGACCAGCCAGTGTTCTTTGCTTTAAGTTGTGCAGAACACGTCACACACCTTTACCTACGCGTCCCCTTCAGCTCTTCTTGTTGCGCTTCATTTTTCAGGAATTCAAAGAATACTATGTGTTTCCCGCCATTTTTGCGTTTCGGTCTAATCGCCTAACTAAGTTCGAGCGATTGAAATCAGAGGCCGATAAAATTTATTGTTGTGCATGGAGCGCTACTTCTTGCCGTTGAAGATCGCTCGGCCTGAGGGCTCGGCCTCTCGCCACAAAAATGACGCCATGGAATCCCAACCGATGACGGAAAAGGAGCTGATGATAGAAGAGCTGCTCGCGCCGCCCAAGCCCTCCCTCGCTCGGTACGGACTCCCCTCCCCCTCCCGCCTCTCTTGCGCTCGAGAGCCTAGGCCTTGAGAGAACCCTAGAGTCAACAAACCGAGTACCGGTGTTGGGGACTGCGTGCAGGAGGGACCGCGGCTGCTGGGGCAAGGCGTGGGGCGCGTATCACGTGACCGGCCAACTGCCCGCGAGTATGCGCGCCGACCTCCGGTGGCGACACCTCCACTCTGCCTTCACCCAGGTACCGTTATGCCAGCTCGTTTCGTCCCTCTCTTCTCCTCTGTGTCGGGTGCGATGGAGTCCCAAGCTTACACATGCACGCACGCATGGTGCAGGTGGCATACTACGAGCTACCGGCCACTGAGTCCTCACGAGAGAAGGCCATCAACGAGATACGATTCGATCCCAAGGTACAGCCGCTGTTGGTGGCGCGTGCGTGCGTGCGTGCGTGCGTGCGTAGGTTCTCATGGACGTTGTACGCTGCTGCGCGCAGGGCGAGTTTGTGGCGTTGGGCAGCAGCGACGGGCGCATTCAGCTCCACGACTTTGCTCGATTTGAAGCGACAATGCTGCCCCACTACTACAACCCACCCGCCTCCAAGCCACAAGACATCTATCGACAGGAGACACTCTTCGATGGGCTATCAGGGGTAATGCATTCTCTCCTCAGTTCCCTGCCCTCTGCCCTCAACAGCCCTTGGTCGCGTTCCCACTCACACAGTCGTGCGTGGCCGTGTTTCTATAGAGGTCATACAGCGTGATGTCTCGAGACAACGCCGCCTCGTCGCCGATGGTGGACTTCGATCCACCAATCCTCGCGATCAGCACGTACGCTGTCTCGCCCCATCGTCGCGCATCTAGGAGAAGCCTCGCGTGGGTCATCCAATGATCTCACGCGACATGTGTGCACGACCGTGCCACAGGACGCATGATGTGGATACGGTGCAGTGGAGCCCGTGGAGCGAGAGCGAGCTGGTAGTGGGATTCTCGTCGTGGCAGGACATCTTTGCCTACGACGTGGCCGCCTGCAAGGGATCCGCGCCCACGCGCATCGTTCATAACAAGAACAAGAACGTGGGCACATGCGATCTTGCCTTCAACAAGCCCAGGTACTCACCAAGCACCCTTCACCCTCCCCTCCCCTCCCTCCCTATCAACACTAACCTATCACTTGATCTGATCCTGCGCCATGCAGAGGATTGCTCGTGGGCATATCGAGGAACTCTTCAATGCAATTCTGGGACTTGCGAGCCGCATCTGATCCCGTCTTTGCTTCTTCTCCTGCTTCTTCTTCTTCTTCATCCTCCTCTTCAGTGTCTTCATCCTCCTATGCTCGTTCGGAAAGCATGAGCCCTTCTCCTCCGCTCGCTTCGTCATCATCCTCGCAGAACAGGACAGGCGGGACGAAGAGGGACCGAGACGCCTACGTGGGCGGAGCGAAGGAGGGGCACGACGAGAACAGCCCTAATGGTAATCAAGCAGCGCAGCAGCAGCGAGCCAAGCGGCAGCGGGTGGACAAGAACGACTTTGCCGAGGCCATGAGCAATCTCATCCCTCGCTCTGCCGTCGTGCGGAAGCGTGGAGGTTCGCAGCAGAGCGCGGAGGAGATCGAGCGCCGTCGTCGCCAGAAGGAGGCCAGCCGACGCTTCTATCTCCAACCCAAGCAGGCCTTTGACCTGCCACAAGTCCGCGGTACCTCCTTCCGTTCTCTCCTATGCACACAGCAATGCTCGACGCCAACTCAAACAACGTGCTGGCCAGTGAGGGGCAACTACAGTTGTCTTCAGGTGAGCGACGACGGCAACATGATCTACATCGGCACAGAAGCAGGTCTCTCCCTCTCTTGCTGCTGATATCATCGCAACGGTCGCCGTGTGCGCTGACCATGGGTCGAGTGCAGGCGACATTCAAGTGTACGACTTCCGCAAGCCGATGTACGCACTCCACACACACAATCTAGGCAGCTACGCCATCCCCGGCTTCACCAGTCGTGATGCCGAATGCGGCATCTCGTCGCTCGTCCTGGACCCGCATCACTCCGACCGCCTCTACTTCCACCTCTCCGGGAACGCCATCTCAGGTACGCTCGCACACGCACACGCACCTCACGCTCACGCTCACGCTCACGCCGTCGCACGCAAACGAACGCAGGTTTGGTCGACTTGAGCAAGGGTCACGAAGGGCTGGTGGCGATCTACCGCCCTCCTGCGATGAAGCCGTCTGAGTCCAGTGAGGTGCGGCGCCAGCCGGCGTCGACGGGCACCGAATCGCTGATGGCCACGGCACCGTCCTACCCGTACCCCAACGCCTCACGAGGGCGCGCCGCGCTCACGGCCGATGGCGCCTGTCTATGCGGCGGCAGCTATCAAGAGGATGGTCAGTACACGGTCTCCATCGCCAACATGGCGGCGTGCCGACCCGACAAGCCCATCATCGACCTCGTGGCCCAGCACTACGACCCGCCCACCGCTGCCTCCATCATCGCTCGGTACACACAGCTCACTCATCGCGCGAGTGTTGTGCGCGCCATGCGTGCACGGTCGTGTCGTGGCGTGTGCTGACGGCTCCGCGGTGCAGGCGCAAGATCAATGCACCCAAGGAAGATGAGGAACGGAGGCGAAAGCAGGCGGTACACATTCAAACGAGAGCGCCAGTGACGTGTGTCGCGACGCACCCGCTACAGCCCTACGTGCTCGTAGGCACCACCGCCAACCGCCTGCTCCTTGCCAGTCATCAACGACAACACTTTTGAACACACCCAAGGCGAGGATGCTTCGTAGTTGTATTGTAATCATCGGGCAGCACCAGCGAGGTGGATCTACTGGAGGTAGATGCCGTAGGAGCCCTTGAAGCCAGGAGTGGAGGCACCAGGCTGGAGGAGACTGTAGTTGTTCGTGTTGAACCCGTTGGTGGGGTGCGACATGGGCTCCACGGCGATGCTGTCGCGCGTGTCTGTGCCGCGCAAAGTCAGGCGATGACCGCCCACACGCACATACAACAACTAGAGCATGCAGATAGATGAACGCGCTGGAGTGTGTACCAGGAGTGTAGATCTGGAGGCAGGGGAAGGTGCTATCCTGCCAGAGGACCATGGTGACGTTGGCGTCGCGGTCGCTCAGCAGAGTGCGGTGAATGCCGTCCGACTCCTTGGGCAGGTCCGCAAACAGGAAGCCAGAGTCGAACGTCTTGCCCACGAGCAACTCGTCGGCCATGCCAGGCCACGACTCGGTGCCCACGGGGATCCTTGCAAGGTCAGAAGAGAGTGTCAGTCTTCACTGCTGACGCACGGCACATAAGGCTCTCTCGACTGTAAGTGACGTGTGGCTCGTACATCTGCTCGTCGATGATGTAGGTCTCCCCGGCCTCCATCGTCATGTGCAGAAGGTCGATGCTCTTGGCCGGCAGGCGGAAGTACGGATGCCAACCCGTGGCGAAGGGCGCAGCCTCCGTCCCTTCGTTGTAGGCCTGACACAAGGAGCACAGTCGCACGAGGACCCTTCTTAGTACATGCAGACTCATAACAGTTACGGGCAGCACGGACGTACCACGGTCTCGCACTCCATGCGGGAGGGCTTGCCGGGCGCGCTGGTAAGGCGGTAGGTGAGCTCGATCTTGACCTTGAACGGATAGCCTACATCCTGTGCGGAGCGAAACAACGCGCATATGAGGCCGATGACGATTCAGCGCTGAGCGGGTGAGTACGCACGGAGCCATCCAGGTGGTGGACGAGCGTGACGTAGGCACAGTCGTCGGAGGTGCCGGACGAGGCGATGGTCATGGGTCGGTCGTAGAGGAGGCCGTGGAGGGAGGTGTGGCGCGGGAAGGGCTCGTTGATGGGCAGGCCCTCGAAGCTTCGACCGTCCTCGAGCTTGTACTTGCCGTCACGGATCCTGTTCGGCCACGGCATCTTGTCACACGCACACCACACAAGTTGAGCGACAAGAGGTCTTGAGCGAGTCGTGAGCAAGAGAGGGAGAGGGTACCAACTGGCTGCCTGCAAAGCGAACCTCTGTGTTGTGTGTGTGTGTGATACAGAGGACGGAGAGCAAGCTTGGTAAACATGGGGCGAGCGGTGAAGGGAGAGGTGTGAGAGAGACGTACCAGGGCCGTACTGGAGGAGCGAGTGGAGGGCGGGATGAGGCGAGGCAGAGTCGCGCAGGGCCACCTGGCGCACGGCGCCGCCACGGGCGGGCTCCACCTCCACGCTCTCCCCGGTGGCGGTGTTGCGCAGGACCACGAGTCCCTCTGGCGAAGTGGGCAGTTCGACTTGCATTGAGTGCGGTTTCGGCAGTGGCAGTGTCCTCAACTGTGGTGGTTGTAACTCGACTGGCGTGACCTCGCTCTTGCTCACAATAATATTGCAAACATTTCGATTCAGTTTCGAAAAATTTACAAATTGTAACTATAATAGTTTCAAAAATTTACAAATAACAAATCTAAATTCTTTTACGAAGGAACCACACGCCACGGGGAGCCGTCTGGCATTTACAGGTAGGAGCCAAAGCCCTCCTCCTCCACGGCGGCGGTGCGCTGGTAGTGGACGATGAGGGCCGCGTCGTCGGAGGGCGAAGCGGCGTCACCGGCGTAGATCTCGAGAACGTTGGCGGAGAACGAAGCGGTCGTGGTGGCGCTCAGGCGGAACTGGGTGCGCGCTCCGCCCTGTCCGCCCTTGATGAAGGCCAGCACGTTGGACGGTAGCAACACCTCACTGTACTCTCCGTCAGCGATCGGCGCGACGAGCGTGGCCACATTCGATGCGCTCGCTGAAGCCGAGTAGTCACTCTGTTCGATCGTGTCGCTGCTACCAAAGAATCCCTGCTTGATGTCGACGCTGATCTGGCCGACGGTGCCAGTGAGGGACTTGCGGTAGATCCGCAGCACAGCGCTCGTCACGCTGACGCTAGGGTCAAGGAAGGACGTGTCGAACGACAGGATGGCGCGGTAGGTGTTCGTGTTGAAGTAGCCCTTGTCGCCCACCTTGGCGACGCTAGAGCCGTACCCATCGGCTACGAGCTGTCCCACATAGCCTGACTCTCGCTGCACGGCTGTTTATGGCGAGTGAATTGGGAACGAAGGATGTCAGACACTAAGATGGTGTGCAGCACTGCAAACGCCTTGTACCTTGGAAGATGTATTCGTCTCCACCACCGGTGGTGGTGGTTGTCGAACCGCCTGTGGTGGAGGTTCCAGTGGTCGAGGTCGATCCGCCGGTGGTCGACGTGCTCGTGGTGGTGCCGGTGGTCGTGGTCGTGGAAGTGCTGGTGGTACCGCTGGTGGTACCGCCGGTGGTCGTGGTGGTATTACCGTCGTTGGAGAGCAAGAACCAGTCCACCATCATCGCGCTGAGCATTCAACACCGATGTCAGTTGATCAAGCAAGTGTGGTGTCCGCCAATCCAACCCAGCCTACGAAGAAGGGAGTGAGCACCTAGCATCAGGTCCCTTGGGGTCGGTGTAGGTGCCAGAGGACGAGCCGCCGCTCCAGGCGTGGCCCATGCCGGTGACTTCAAGGTACTTGATGAGCACCTTACCGCTCTCTGGAGCAGTGTCCGCGTACTCAAAGAGAGTGTAGGCCCGTCCGCCAGAGACTTGGCCCTTGGTGGACGCAGTGGGCACGTCGGTGATGTAACCGGCGGCCTTGCCCTTACCGAGCACGTAGTCGAGGGTCGTGGCATACTGAGAGACCACCTGCTTGCCGTTGACCGGCTTCACCGTGAAGTCCGAAGTACCGTGGACGACCAGCACCTTCTGGACGCGGGCTTGGTCGCCTTCCTGGGCGTAGGCAGAGATGCCCTGCTTGACCGGCGAGGGACCTCCGCTTGACATGGCCGAGTAGGCATTGTTTATCGACTCTGCCGCCTTCCACTCGAGGCCCGCGCCAACAGCCGCACCAGAAAAGACCTCGGGATAGGCTGGTGAATGCACCAACAGCTTACGTTGATTAGCGCCACTGTGACCTTAGAAAAGGATGAGGAGAGAAGGCGCGAACCGATGGCAACAAGAACTGACTGAGCGGCGCCTGCTGAGAGACCACCCACGAATACGCGGGACGGCGTGACGTTGTACGACGCGATGACCTTGGCGGTCATGTCCGCGATCACCTTGCTGTCGCCACCACGGCCTTGGGAGCTCACGTCCCACCTAAACAAGTTTGGTCGAGCGTTTGTTAGCTCTGGCCAGAGCCAATTCATTATCTCGAGACACACATCTGTGAGGTGGGGAGTGCAGACGCTACCAGAGCCAGCATTTGTTGCTGTTCGCTATGGAGGTCTGCTCAGGGTACAGAACGTAGAAGTTGTACTTCTCTGCGAACGCGTTCATCTGGGTGCCTGTGGAGTGCGTGGTTGAACATCCGAGGAGATGAGATCCGTGTGAGTCAACTGGAGGAGACATGTCTCTGATGTACCAGCCGCGAAGTCGGTGGGGTTTTGGGTGCAGCCGTGAAGCATAACGAACAACGGCGAGGCCTCATCACCGCGCGAAGGAATAAAGAGCTGTGGTTGTCGAGAGGGCACAAGCGG
>CDFA01023352.1:0-11435 GCA_000826305.1 Acanthamoeba healyi | reverse complement strand
ACCTGAGGGAGGTGCTTGGCGCTGCAGACCGAGGTGAAGGCGCCGGGCAGCGAGAAGAGGATCACCTTCTTGCCCTTGAAGAGTTGGTCGGTGGTGAGCTTGGTGGTCTCGCCATCGGTCCGCATGCGCAGAACGCCTCGAGGCACTTCATCGCCCTCCTTGACCTTGATCTGGCTCACCTTGTAGTCTGCCATCTTTCTTTCTTGTTCTCTCTTTGTTTTGTGTGGTGTGTGAGTACACAAAGTCATCCTCATGTAAGTCACACTGAAGCTTCACCAACCACACTGAGATAAGCACTCAGAGAGCCTTCAGGTGTTGGGGGATGGAGGTACAGGCTGGTAATACCTCACTGTGTGTACTGGTGGGTGGTGTTGGGTGCAGAGAGTGTGTGTTAAAAGAGTTCTGGAGGTATGACTGGTTGAGGGGCTCTCTTGACATCTGAGTTCCTTGTCCTCTGTGGGTAAACCCAGGTAGAGCTCCCACACGCGAGGCGCATTGGACGAAAAATCGTGGGGGAGCTGGTCCTTTGGCGGCCAGTTATCAGATACGCATCACCACCACCACCAACATCGAGTCATCGACAGCAACATGACAACACTCACCAGCGCACAAGATGAGTGAACAGAGCGTCATCTATGAGGCGAAGACCAAATGTTCAATCGAACAACTTGGGCCTTGGGCCACACACGCACAGTGTCCCTGAGGACTCAAGGGGGAGCGGCGCTCACTGGTTCCACACGCAGTCGCCGCTCATCGTTTCCTGTGTCCGTCGGGGTACCAGCATCCACGTCAGTCGCGACAGACGCCATGGCTGCAATGCACAATCATCGACAGACAGAGAGAGAGGAAGGCATGGGGGTCGTACGCCTTCGGGGAGGGGGTATTCGGCGAGGGCGTCGAGCACAGCGCATCCGCCGTCCTTCTCGAGCTGCCGCGTGGTGGCGTGGTCGAGGAACGCGCCAGACCTCCGCTGGGCCAGCACGATCGTCGCCGCTGACGCCGTGATCGAACCTCGGCTGCAGTGCGCCAAGTGGAACCTGTGTGGTGTGCGCGTGCAGGAAGCGGTGAGTGGGCAAGCCGAGTCGGAGGAGAGCGAGTGTGCGGGGAGGGCGTACAGGTGGAAAGTCTCCATCTCGAGTGACGCCACGTCGGGGTGGATTTCGAGCACCTCATCGAGGAGGCTCTCGTTGTAGTCCTCAAAATGTGTCGTCACGCGACCTGGACACCGCGACATCATGAGCTTGCGAAAACATGCGTGAACGAGGGATCGAATGTGGGTGTGACGCGATGTTGCGTGCCCAACATACCTTGGCTGCTGTAGAACGAGTCGCCAGTGATGTTCAGCCCTCGGTGGATGATCTCGGGCCGCACCGACTTCTCGAGCTTGGCCAGAATCTGTACGTGGTGTCCTTCAGTATGCGTTCCCATCGTGTCGACGCAACGGTCTGACTAGATGCCATTCACTTGCGCATGCACATACATCACGCACAAACAGAAGGGGCCGGATAGTAGTACGAGTTCAGAGAGTTTGGCGTCAGCGGGGAAGATCTTGGACAGAGCGTAGTAGTCAAGGGCCTTTGGTGTGCCTTCCTTGTGAGCGCTATCCAGGAAGGCGTCGTACTTCCTCGTCGCGCAGATCGAGCCCTGCATGTGGGTGACAGACAACCCCGACTGTTAGATCAACAGTTGATGCAACAACGAACAAGGTTGGACGGATTGTGAACCTTGGAGGCGACACAGATGGAGCCGATGGGAATGTCAGTCTGCGGGGTACCGCACGTGCCAAAGCGAGCGATCACCATCGGACCCTCCACGATCGCTCTGCGGCATGGACCGTGAGTTTGATGAAGAAAGGGCGAGTGCGCACACCAAGCCATTCATCCTCGCGCGTGCCATGCACAACACGTACCTGCACTCGCGCACGACAAAATCGATCATGGGAATGCCCATGCCAGTAGCGATGATCGTCATCGGAACCTGGAGCGACACAGCCAACGAGATAAGTTAGATCGCAGTTGAGAGTTCAGAGCGGCACGGCTGGTAGTCGGATGCGCACCCCCTTCCGACGTCCGGTGTGGATCACGAAGCCGCGAGTGGAGGCGCGCGTGAAGGTCTTGGAGGGGTCATCGAAGAACGTGGCCAGGAGCGATGCACGGCCCGAGTCGCCCACGCTGAGAATCCTGTTGGCCACTGCACACGCCACACACACACGCGCGCGCATAGAGAGAGAGACAACACGATACAACACGACGTTGATACACGAACAATAGTGAACAACCGTTGCGGCAGACGACACGGCAACCCGGGAGATGCGAACCTTCGCCGGCCTTGACGCCCAAGTGGTAGACGCGACCCTCGCCATCCATCGGGAAATTGGCATTCGACAAATCACCAACCTGCCAAACGATTAAATTAATTGCATTATTAATTAATAAGATATTAATAATCGAGACCACATCGGATAAATAAATGAATAAAAATGGATGTCTGCTTGGGGGCAGGGTGGGCACACCTTCTTGGGATCGACGAAGAAGGACTTGTGCGCGGGCGTCTGGTGGGTGTGCAGCAGCTTATCGCGTGCCTCGTCCTTGAGCTCCTCCTTGTGCGCCTGATCCTCGCCATTGATCTGGATCTCCACCTCCACCTTCTTCTCCTCGCTCTGGGTCTGCATCGTCGTCGAGTCTCGAGATGGTTGGGATTCGATTACTAGCGCTCTACTGCTGCCGCTACTCGAAATCGATTACGCCGCTACAAGCCTTTGGCTCGGTTGCTCCTCTACTCGCGCCGACAAAATGAAAAATTGACTTTAGTGTTTTGAAAATTTGGCGCCGGAAACTGCCGACGAACATTTGGCTCGTGACTGATCCTGCCCCATCACCAGAGAGCATGGTGTGGGCGTCCTTGTTCCCCAACGCTTGCGCTTTCGCAGTGGCCGTTTATGGTGGTTGGGACCAACAAAGTAAGGGAGGGCCTAAGTTCTCTCGAGATCATGAAGCGGCGCAGTTGGCCTCCGGAAGGGGAACTTTGGCGCCAAGCGAGGCAAGGGCCATGTTCGTTTGGCGCGGTGAGAATGCCACGTCAGGCTGACGTGAGCATAAAAAACCGTTTTGGCGCGGTGTTCGTTTTTTCGACGTTCGCGCTTTTTGAGGACCGTACTGGTCGCGGGGCAGCGGCTAGTAACGAACACTGAGTGGGATGGCGCGGGAGAAGGGCTGCCCCATGCTAGTGTCGCGCCTTAGCCCGTCGTCTTTCCCACCAAACGCTTGCGCGGCTGTCGTACCAACCCACCTCGCACTCAACTAGAGACTAAGCGCTCCCCAGCAGCAGTCCCCTTGCGTGCGTCGCGGCACACATCACAACACAACACACAGCTTCGAACTGGGAAGATGGACGAGTCCAAGTCAACTTGCATGGCGAACACCGCCGGTAAGATGCGCATCGATTCTCTGGTCTCTGCGCAGTCGATCAGCCCCACCGCGCCCAAGGCAGCGTCGTGGCGGGCAGCCAACGGCGAACAGCACCAGATTCGACCGCTCCACATGCTCCTCATCGAAGCCAAGCGGGCCGCGCTCGAGGACGAGTTCATCGAGAAGCGCCGGGAACAGGCGTCGCTGCGTGCGTCCTGTACCACGACCTCCCTCGACCAGCCTCAGCTCCGGCCAGCGGCGCCGCTCTCCACCATCTCCCCATCTAGTACGACTTTGCGCGCCATTTCCGCTCCTTCGTCATCTTCTTCATCTTTCACGGTGAAGACGACTTCGTCGGCATCGACGGGCGTCCTCAACAAAAGGATCTTTTCGCGAGGGCTCCACGTCGCTGGCGGCTCGTCTTCGTCGATCGAGAACCTGAGCTTCAGCGTCCTCAACCGAGCGAACCTGCCCACCGCCTCCAAGCCGGTGCTGCGACTAGCGTCGGGTTCCAGCGCGACTGAAGCTTGTGGCGCCGCCGCCAAGGAGAACGTCATCAACTGCTCTCCCGACGTCGAGATGAAGATGGGCGCGACGGCGTCGATCTCCCCAGCAGCCTGCCAACAACAGCAGCAGCCGAAGCTGCTCAAGCTCTCCTTCAACGGCGCCGGCCAGCAGCGACGACCACTCACGAGTCTCACCAACAACCACCCCACGCTCACCCGCACCCACTCCTTCCCACCGGCCACCTCGTCCCCTTCGACGCCGTCGCGGTCTTCGACGCTCAACGTGAGGAAGAGGAGCCTCGAGGCCTCGCCATCGACGGCCGCCTCGGCCCGCATTCTCGTCCAATCGCTGCCCAACGTGAAGATTCACGTGCAGAAGAAGATCAAGCTCATGCCCCGGCCCGCCGGTCAAGTCCAGTCGCGACCCGAGGGCGTGAAGAACGTCCTGGTCTATCACTTTTGACCGGTCCCACCCGAGGGCACGAATGGCCTGGGCGATCGCGAGATGCGCGACAGATCACCATCACCGCGTCGAAAACGCGCGAAACGCAACACCGACGCGCGAAACGCAACGGAAACGAGCGTTTGGTTTTTGGCGGGAGCAGAGGAATGTGTACAATCTCAGGAATTTCCTACTGTCCAATCCGGTAAGAACGGAGACGGAATGGAACGGAAATAAATAGCTCTAGAAAATGAATCGAGAAAATAATTTTTAATATTTTCTACGAGGCGAGGTGAAACTCTCCAGGCTGTGGTGTAGAGGGAAGGGAGTGATGAGAGAGCGGTGGTACATTGGCTGGGGCTTCGCCTCGCTCGGCCCTCGCTGATGCTCTACCACACACTGCTCCACCAGCGCGATGGGGGACGGAGGTGAGGAGAAGAGGAGCACGGTGCCTCAGGTCTCAGACAGTGTCCTTGGGTTCCTGTGGGGCCAGGTCGTACTTGGTCTGCGATGAGTTGGTGAGCCCAAGGTTGGTCTTGGGGCATGCCAACGGGCAAGGGAGAGGAGGATGTACCCGCATCTGCGATGCGAACTGGTGGTACTGCTCGCGCTGGGTGTCCCATTCCTCCCGTCGCATGGAGTTCTGCTGCTGATCGGCATCCTCCTGCATGTCCTGCACAGGCGGGCGGACGCATACGAATGAACGTGAGCGCTTCGCTCACTTGTGCATTCAAGAGTAAGGTCACCGCCGCCGCCACACGTGACAACAACAGCTACCTGAATGGCTTCGGAGACCTCCTGGAAGGGAGTCGCAGAGTCCGGGCCGTCGGGCGAGAAGTGGTCAAGGAAGGACGACACCTTGTTGCTCACTGATGGCTGGCGAAAGGCCGCGTGCAGAAGCACCACTGCGCACCCAACGCACAAGAAGACGATCGATCACGTCAGGCACAGGCTCACGCACACGCGGCGACACTGTGCAGTGGAGGTGCAAGAAGGGTGTGCGCGTACAGAGCGAGGAGATGCCAGCCACCCAGAGGATGGTGAAGCCCGATGTGATGAAGAAGAGGAAGGCCGTGATCGCCACCACGCCTCCGATCTTCTGCTTAGTGTTGAGCTGCCCACGAACAAGCGAGGCGAAGGATTAGATCTCTTCGCTCGCGTCGGACGTGGAGCTCGTTTGTGAAGTGAGCGGGGAATGGTACCTCGGTACCGCCAACGCGCATGGGGGTCGAATTGATGACCATGAAGTAGGAGTAGGCCAGGAATGCGAATCCGATCGCCACGATCATGAGCGGAGCCGCAAACCTGTGATAGCGCACAAGCAAGAGGTCAGGCCCCGTAGAGAGAGAGAGAGAGAGAGGTGGGAAATGACAGCATCGTGTAGCGGCTTCCATTCGAATGGGGGGGGTCGAAAATGATGTGAAATGATTGAAATGGGGGGGTGGAAGACGTCACGTACAGGCCGTAGCCAAAGATGATCGCGCTCACGACGAGGTAGTTGCCCGACCAGTGCATCAGGTTGGATTGGAGCCTCTGGAGCAGGAGACTCGGATTGGACACATTGGGCAGCTGGACCTTGCTCGTGTTGCCGAATTCCTTCCATGACCTGACCGTCACGCCCATCTTCTGGAGGAACGACATTCAAGCGAAACAAACAAGACACGCACTCGCTCGCTCTCGCTACGTCCTGACTTTGGTCTCCCTCTTCGCACGCAAGCAAGACTCGTTCAAAGAAGATCTCCACGTGATGCCCGAATAGCGACTCCTCTCCTTCTTGGGCTCACTCTTCACCCAAGCCCACTGGCCAAGAACAATCACCTTCAACCAACACCACTACCATCGTCTCGTCTCAGTTCTTCCTGCTTCCCTTGCTCTTGCAAGCTGGACATGGTAGGTGGTGGTAATTGGGTGATGAAGAAGGTGGTGAGGGCGATGAAGGTGATGGAGAAAATATGGATTGTATTTACACACGCGCGTAGCGGTGGTCCTATGTACACCTGGTTGAAGCGGAGGATCTCTGGCTGTCCTTAGAGGTCCTCGGGCAGCATGTCGAGCTTGCCGTCGAAGCCGACGGCGAGGTTGTGGAAGGTGACCTCTCGCCTCCCGCCCTCGGTCTCGTTGTGACCGCTGTTGTTGCCCGGGCCGTCGATGCGCTTGAGGCGGGCGCGCTTGTTCTGGAACCAGACGGTGATGCTGCGCTCCTTCATGCCCAGCTTCTTGGCGATCACCTTCTTGGTCGACGGGCCGGGGAAGGGCTCGACCGCAAACACCTGCTCGAGCACCGCCACCTGCTGCGCCGAGATGCGTCGTCGCGGCTTCTTCAACGCGACGTTCTTCTTCATGTCCTTCTTCTTGTTGTCGGTGCTGTTGTCGTCCTCATCGCTGACCTCGTCGACCTGCGCATCGGCGCCGTTGAGGATCTCGTCGAGCGTGGGCAGCGCGGCCGACACTACGTCGGCCGAGGCGGCGCTGGTCGGCGATCCCGGCGTGGAGGACGTCGGCGAGGTGGGCGAAGTCGGCGACGTCGGCCGCTCTACGCCGGGCGAGCCGGGCGAGGCCGTGGCAGCCGCGCGGGGCTCCTTGCCGCCCCGGCGCTGGAGCTGCTGCTGGAGGCGCTGGGCCTTGAGCTCCTGCTTCTTCTGCTGGAGCTGCTGGAGCTTGAGCACCTGCTGCTGTCGGTTCCACACCTTGAGCACCAGTTCGGTGTGCTGCTGCGGGTCAAGCTGCTCGCGGTGCAGCTGGAGCTGCAGGTGGGGGAACAGGCTGAGGTCGCCCTTGAACGTCATGGGCGCGGTCGGCGCTGGCGATGATGCTGACGTGGCGGTCCGTGACGATGACGCCGACGTGAGGGAGGAATCGACCGACGTGACGGACGCGGCTCTGGGTCGCTTGGCCTTGGCGTTCTGGCTCTTGTGCGTCGTCTCGTCCGAAGACGCCTTGCGCTTGGGCGATCGTAGGGACTCTTCGCAGACCGGCGAGGCTGGTAGTTCCTGCTTGACGTAGGCCGACGTAGACGTAGACGAAGAAGACGTAGACGAGGACGTGGTGGTGTCGGGATGGGCCTCGTCCTGGTTGAGGAGGTAGGCCACGGAGAGCCGCTGGTTGTTTGTAGACGGCTGTTGCAGCTGGCTCGGCGCGAACGCCGCTGGAGATGGTGAAGTGGAGAAGACGAAGGCGCGGGCCGGAGGGAGAGGCGGAAGAGGAGCGAACGACGAGAAGCCGCCGGGCATGTAGAAGCCGCCGGCGGCCATGAGGTAGTGGGACAGGGCTGCCGGCGGGCCTGGCATAAACATCCCGGGCGCCATAGCCGTCAGCGACGGCATTAGCATGGCGGATGATGTAGCTGTGGTCGTCGTTGTTGATAAGCTCGCTGCCCGCATCTCGTACAGGACTCGCGCCGCTTCTTGTTGTTGGTTCCTCGACCCGATGTCAAAGGAGGCGGTGGTGGTCATCCCTCTTGTTTGTGTCTGTGTCAGTTGTTCTGACTCGAGTCTCTTGAAACAAAGGAGAGGGAAATGATAGCTCTGGCCTGGGATGCCCTCTGGCGAGCTAAGCTTGGCGGGGCTGAGCTGAGATGAGACGCGGAGCGTGGGTGGGTGTGTGAATGGCCTGATGCAGTGGGTGGGTTTGGTGTTTTATGGTTCTGGTCCGCCACAAGGCCTTGTCGCCTGATGCGTAAAACCTCCGATCGGACGCCGCCGCACCTTTTACGAACGCCGTGCCTGATCGCTTTCCGCCGCGGGCGGGAGCCGAACAGAAAGTCCCGGGCTCTGTCAGGTCTTTATCAACCAATCGCAAACGACCCGAATTGCGCGGCGGTGACTTCGCCGATAAATAATTACTGCTAAATAAGCGATTTGCACTCCCCCCCGCGCTACACGCGCGAGGTCTCTGCTGAAAGGCGCGAGCGAGCACACACACGGCGTGGCACCGCCTTCTCGGGAAGCGCGCCAGGCATCTCGCCGCATAGCGCCCGTCAGACGAAATCACAAGGGAATGCGGCGAGAGATGGCATGCCACCATGAAACACACGCAGCGGGTTTTGTGACCTAGCATCCAAAGGGGCTCTCTTGTAGATGAGGAGTGAGCTTGTGGTCACGTTGTCCTCAACCGAAGCGCGCATCTCCTTCAGCGGAGGAAATGGACGTTTTTGGTCGTAGGTGGGGTTACACGGCAGCATTGAGATGATCACTGCCATTTCCGTCCTCAATTTCCCATAAAGGTGAAAAGGAAGTACCTTACAAGGCCCACACCCAAAACCTCACCAACTCACTATCATAGGCTTCTTCTAAGAACATCTCTCTTTCAGCCCTGCACATGAGCACAACATGCAAGTCAGGTTCCCCAGCGCCAGTTACCCGGGGTGGCGCTTGCTGTTGTCCACAAATAGTTGAAATTCTGTTTCGACTTGGGGCAGGAAAGAAAGTGGTTGTGTTGTTCTTCAAACTCAAAACACGTTCTGGTGAGGTCCGCCAAATTACTCAAATTATTGTGATGGAGCCGGTCCAAACACCAATCGGCGACTATTTACAATTCTTGAAGTTGCCTCGGTCTTTTGCGGGCGCACAGGAGCTCGCAGAAGTCACAACACTCCTGTCCTCCACGGTACGCTGCCAGGTCGCCCGATGTACTCGCCACAGCAGCAGCAACAGAAGTACGGTGGGTACTCTGCCCCCACCACACCAGGTACCGTCCTTCAAATCTCTGAAATTCATTTACCTGTAATTCATTTTTTATTCGTATTAAATTGATTTAATATTTTGTCCGCTCTATTCTGTTAATCACAAAAAGCAATTCTACACTATTTTGTATTTTTTTTAAAAAAAAATTATTTTTGAGAACTAAAATTAAAATCCGCTGTGGCAAGCAGGCGCGTACGGCGGCGGCTACGGTGGCGGCTATGGCGGCGGCTACGGAGCCGCTGGCGGCGAGGACTCGGGCGGCTACGGCGGGCCCTCGTACACGCCCCACCGATATGGCTCGGCGCCCGTCGGACGCGGCTACCCGGAACGCACGCCGTTGCTGGCGTCGGCCCCGGCCTACGCCTTGGGCCCCGCGGACCACGACGACTACCACGACAACCACTTCGTCAAGTCTCGCCGACCTTGCCTGTACGTCGCAGTAGTGGTGCTCGCGTTGGTGCGGTGTCGTGTCGCGATGACTGACGCTGTGGGGAATCTCTGCTGATGCCTCGCGCGCGCGCAGGAGCAAGCGAGCAATGTGGGGCGTGTGTGCGGCGGTGACGCTGGCGGTGCTGCTCGCGTTGGCGGTGACGATCTACTTCCTCTTCCCGCGCATGCCCACGCTCACTCGCAAGGGCGAGAGCGACGTCTCGCTGTCGCTGCTCCCCTTCGCCATCAACTTCACCGAGAACTTTGTCATCGACAACCCCAACTACGTCTCCCTCTCCGTTCACGTACGCTGCCTCCACCGCCTCCAGCAATCTCTCTGTGCGCGCGACTTCTCACATCGTCGTGTCGGGTGCGTTGGGGGGCGTGGTGCAGAGCATCAACATGACGGTCTACCATCGCTCGATCGCCGTGGGCAAGACGATCGTGGAAAAGAAGCACGAGTTCCCGTCGATGACTGTCGATCAGGTGCGCACCAAAGCTCTTCCTCTCGCTCTCTATCGTCCGTGTTTGCAATGTGGTTGTGCGCGCTGGTCATCTGCGCTGCCACCAGCTGCACTCCCCCACGCGCGTGAGAGTGCTCACGCTGTACCTGTCCTGTAACGCTTTTAGCCGCTCGGGGTGGTGATCACGCTCGACAATCCTTCGCCCGCGGTGCTGGCCAACTTCGTCGATGACTGCGCCCTCAAAGGTGCTCTCCTCTCCCACGTTAGTTACTACCTGGTGGACCCAGCCACAGTCCGCTCAAGTCGATGCTCGTTCTCTCTCTTGCGCGCACACGCACACTGATCAGGCAAGCTGCCGCTGCACCTCAATGGCACCGTCGACGCCGGCTACTCGGTGGCTCACCACTCCTTCTTCGTCGGCTTCGACATCGAGCTCGCTTGCCGCAGCTAAGCCCCCGTCGACGCCACCACCACCACCACCTATTTATTGATTGATTGCACTCAGCGTTTTATTTATCAACGAGGCCGTACTTGTCACGCATGGCGTCGCGCGAGGCGTGGTAGCGGTCCCGCGCTCGGCGCGACTCCTCGACCGCCTCGCGCCGCTGCTCGCCCTCGACCTCCCGCCGCCGTGCGTTGTCGTCGCGCCGCGCCATCTTGCGCCGCTCGGCCCTGAAGACGCCAAAGAGGCGGCCGCCGCTGGTCCCGCGCCATCGGGTGAAGGCCGTGAGCGCGGCCACGAAGGCCTGCTTGTCCTCGAGCGTCTCGGCCTGCAGGTCGACCGTCCGCACGTCGCTCCCATAGAGCGAGCCGTGCTGCTGGCCGCCAAACAGCAGCGAGAAGCAGAACGGCGACAGCACCGCGAGATCGTCGCCGCTGCCGCCGACGCCTCGCCCGCCGCAGCCGACGCCGCACATGAACGACGAGAAGAACAAGAGCGGGTGCGGCTGGTAGCTCTGGAAGATGGGCGTCTGCTGGCCGTCGAGCACGCAGTTGAATCGGTCGAGGTCCAGCGCTTCGTCGTCGTCGCCCATCGGGGCGTCGAGCGTCGGCACGGACAAAGATGACGATGAGGTTGAGGTAGAGGAAGAGCGGGCGAGGAGGTGAGGGTTGGAGGAGAGGAGGGGTGTGGAGGCGGTCGGGGCAGTGAAGAAGGGGAGAGGCCGGATGAGGAGGCTCGACCACTCCTCGTCAAGCGAGACGGTCGCCACCCTCTTGCGATCCTCTGCGTAGTAGATGAATGTCCGCCCTGCACCGCCACACGGCCACGCCGCTCTCTGTTAGAGCACGCACACCCAACACGTACGTTGTCTGCACACATGCGCGTGAGCAGTCTCTGGACGAGCGCGTGGCGGTTGGACGATACCTCGTAAGAGGAAGGGGAGGGAGACGTTGAGGAAGTCGCGGCAGGACTGGCAGCCCTTCTGATCGTCCAGCCCCAGTTCGGCGCAGGTGAGACGCCACTCCACGCACTTGGCACAGAACACATTGCCTGCATGCACGCA
>CDFA01023341.1:4584-19032 GCA_000826305.1 Acanthamoeba healyi | reverse complement strand
GACTCGACCTCGAGGGTGATGGTCTTGCCAGTGAGGGTCTTCACGAAGATCTGCATGCTTGCTTCTTGATTGAGAAAAAACGAGTAGTGTCTATGTGGTAGGTAATCGAGAGAGGTGTGTTTAGGTAACGCTAAGGCTGTGTGTACGCGCGCTGGGCTAGGCCGAGTGGTGTGTTGTGTGTAGCGTTGGATGGGTTGAAGATGATTTGGAAGCGGCGCCTGTCCCTCTATTTATGCGGCCGATAGACACTTTTCCGCCTCTTCGTTTCGCCGCCTCCGCCAGTCTCCGGCGGTGCCACGCGTTGCTCGACACCGAATACGTGCGTGGCCTCACTCCGCCTTCCGTAGCCAACGGCCGGTTGCCCCACGCAACTAGGAGTTCAGGACTTTGACGGAACGAGTTAACGGTTGTGCATTCTTCGAGTTCTGGTGCCACCCGCCGCAAAAAGACCGTATGCGCGAATAAATGTCAAGTATGCGATGTGCACAACGTTATTGTGTTTCGGCGGAATAAATATGCCTCAGTCTTTGTCCTTCTCCCTCTCAGTGCGGCTTGGCGGAAGAAGCGGCGCGCTGCTGTGCGGTGGTCGCGGCCTGCTGGAGGATGGCGTTGTAGAACACGCGCTGCTCGCCCGGCATTGACTCCAACATCTGGTTGTAGACCTGCGGGTCTCGCTGCGACAGGGCTGGGATAGCAGAGATTGACGATCAAGGTCGCGCATCGTGAGTGCACAGAACACTCAGATCGGTCCAAGCAAAAAAACAAGACGATCGTACCTTCCATGTGCTGAGCAAAGAAGATGTAGGGCTCGACGGCATCGAGAGGCGAGGTCACGATGCCACCGTCCACCAGCTCGTCGTCCTCTCCCTTGAACGCGGAGAAAGAGTACTCGCCAGCCTGGTCGATGCGAGCATACAGTCAGAACAGTGGCCAACACATCCGTTGACGTGAGAAAGAGGACGTACGGCTTCGGAAAGCTGGACAAGGCTCTCAGCGTCGGCGCCAATGTCCTCGTCCTCGGGAATGCACTGATCCTCCTCACTGCCATCACCGTCATCGTCTTCATCGTCATCGTCATCGTCGTCCTCATCCTCACCCAGTCCATCGTCATCGTCATCGTCGTCATCGTCATCTTCACCCTCAGTTGCGGTATCTGTGGAATAGTTAGTACACGTACCGCGGTGTCGCTGGTATCAGTGTAGTGCACGTACTGTTCTTCTGCATCTCGTGCTGGTGGATGAACTTGAGGAGCAGCATGAAGACCGATCCCATGGCGGGCTTGAGGGACGCCGGCAGCGAGTCCATGGGCAGCTCGAAGATGCAGCTCAGGCCCACGATGGCGAGCTTCTTGTCCTTAATCCGCGTGAACTTCTCGCAGTACTCGAACCACGTCTGGAACACAGGGCCGGTGAGGCCCTTCGCGTCCAGCACTTGCAGTGCCAGCGCCGGGTTGTACCACAACGCGTTGGCCACCTGGTCACCACACACTCGGGTGAGTCTCGCATCACGGATACCGGTGCTGGCGTGCGTGAAGGCGCACCACTTCGAGGCAGAGGACTTTGAGCGACTTCTTCTTGGTCTCAGGCGAGAGGAGGCGCATGACGGCGAGCTCAATGATGCCCGGCACATGCTCATCGATACGACCCTATGTACGCAACGCATGTATGTGAGCAAACGACACACTCGTGCTGCAATAACACGGTACACTGCGCGAGCACACATAAGTGGAGGAACATACGCGGCACTGCTGGAAGACGACTTCGATCAGCTTGGCGCCTTCGCCGGCGTCGATCTCTCCGACACCCGTGTCGCCAATGAGCTGTGAGATCGTTCAGGAGTTGTGAGAAACCGATCGATCCACACCAACACAAGCCTCGCCCAACCAGAGGAATCAGTCGCACTCACGCACCTTGCGGTACATGGCGAGGACCATCTGGAGGTACTCGGGGTTGGACAGGAACACGTCGTTGCCGCGCGAGATGTAGTTGTCCAGCGGAATGATGATCTCTGCGTGCGCGCGACGAAGCCAATCCGCTGATGAGCACACGGGCACGACACAACACAGACTACTTCGAGAGGGCGATTCATACGGTCCATCCAGTCGGTGGCCCAGTTGTCAAAGGCCTTGTAGAGCAGCGGGAAGAGCTGCCACATGGCGGGGGAGATGCCGTGGCCGTAGAAGGTGAGGTAGGCCATGATCTTGAGGGTCTCCTCCATGAACTCCATCGCGTCGTCGCCGAGCAGTCGAACCAAAAGCGGCATGAGCATAGGCTCGAGCTGCAGGTACAGATCCGGGCTCTTGGTGATGCTGTGTGCGCGAGACAACAACACAGAGTGAGCCTATGAGGGTGCATGGACGCGGCCGAGGAGCAGACGAACCTGTCAAGGATGGTCTCGATGGTGCCGAGGCACTCGGTGGCCGCCATGGCCGCCGCATCGTCTTCTTCCTCCGTGTCGACCAGACGAACAAAGTTCTGCGATTGCGTGTGCCACGTTGCGTGGGCGTGAGCGCGCGGAGACATGGACGGGCACAGAGCGTGGAGCGGGCGACATACCTCAACGAGCTTCTGAATGAGGTTGATGGCGTACGGGGCAATGTCCGCCGAGAAGCACTGGATGATCATCTGCAGCGACCTGACGAGGTCATCGTTCTCGATTTCGTTCATCAACGAGAAGTACACTGTGTGTTGGGAGTGGTCGTATTAGCACGTGTACGCACGCACCAAGCCTCAGACAGTCACACAGTCATATGGTGGTAGCGGCGGTGAACGCACTGTCGAGAAGGTAGGGGAGGACAGACTTGAGGGGCTCGTAGGCGAGTTCGCTCTGGCAGAGGAAGCGGAGGGAAACGGCGGCCTTGAAGCGCACCGGAAGCTCGGTCTCCTTGGCCAAGCGCAGCACCTGCTCCAGGCCGTGCAGGAAGGTCGCCTTGTTCTCGTACTCAATGTTGAAGCACTCACCAAAGATCCAGCACGCCTGTGGCCATCGGATAGATGTTGGTTAGTCGACTGAGCTGCCGACAACACGCATCGCACGCACGCACACACGGGCGTGCGTACCCTAGCGCGCAGGAAGGGGTAGGGCGATGAGAATTCGGGGATGACGTGGGTGGCGATCATGCCCTCCAGCGACTGCTTGTACTGGGGGATCTTCTCGAAGCGACCGATGAGGTTGCCGATGACGACGAGAGCGCCATCCTTCTGACGGGCAAGCTGCTGCGGGCGCGGGTTCTCGGGGCAGGCCTGGTAGGCGTTGAGCACACCGATGCAGTGGGTGACCACCAGGTGGAGGTAGTCGGCCGAACGCATCTTCATGAGATCGAGCAGGACGTTCATGCCCGTGAGGCGCGGGTCCCAGAAGTCCTCAAGGAGGTCGGACTCCTTGCGGATCAGCTCGGCCGGATCGAACTCCCACAACTCGGCGTCGGCGTCGTTGTAGCAGAAGAGCGGGAACATGATCTACGCACCCACCACCACATGGTTAGGCCGATTGAGGATTGTCACAACAGACAAGAGAGAGAGAGAGAGAGATCGCAGCTAGGTACCTGAGCAAAGAAGACCGGGAAGTGCTGCTTCAGGATCTTGTACGTGTTCGCGTGACGGACACTGTGCACAGTGCGAACCGTGTCAATGAGTGAGCGAGCGAGATGACCAGGCGCAGCCAGATACGGTGATAACGCAAAAGGAAGAGACGTGAGGAGAGGGAGCGACTTACGCGTGACCCATGAAGTTGAGGGCAACGGCGACCACGCGGCCGGGCAGGAACTGTCCGTTGGGGATCCACGACAGAAGCTGCAGCAGGGTTTCCATCAGCTTGGGCGCGTAGGCGTTCCTGAAGCCCTCGCTGAAGGCCCTCGTCTTGGGGTCGTCGGCCTTGCGCTCAGCGCCATACCTGATGTACAACGCGTCGAGCTAATAAGCGACGACAGTCGCCTACAGGGACGCGTGACAGGAACGCACCTGGCGAGGAAGCGGTTGAAGATGTGGACGATCCACTTCTTCAGCTTCCACGGCGGGAAGTTCTTTCGCTCTGAGATCTCCTCCGGCTGGCCCTGTGACAGTCACCACGGTCAGCGCTGACCAAGGTCTTGCGTACATGCTTCGCAGTGCCAAGGTCTCACGCGCAGTACCTCGGCAGGCACGGGCCTGAGGAGCAGCTCAGTGAAGACGACGAACCAGCCCTCCACGGCCTTCACGTCGCTCAGCGACGGAGGCAGCGCGTTCTGTGCAAACAGCGCGCGTTGAGCATTATGAGTCCGATCAACGAAGACAGGCGAACAAGCTTGAGTGAATGAATGAATGAATGGCGAACCTGTGTGGCCGACCAGAAGATCTTGGTGAGGAGACGCTGAAGGAGGCAGGCCTCGAGGTTGTCGTGCTTGGCGAGGGCGCCATAGAGCTGCAGGAGCGTGGGGAATGTGGCCTGCACGATCTGGTTGAGCGGCTCGCGGAGCCCGCCCTCGGACGGCTTGTGCTCGTACTTCTTGATGACGATGCGCATGGTGTAGAGCGCGCCGTGCAGGCGCGGGATGTCCTGCGTGTTGATGAACGACATCACCTTAGGCACGAGGTCTGGCCAGTTCTGAGGGTACTCCTTCTCGAGGATCTGCTTCAGCGCCACCACCACCTGCGACCTGTCATCCGCGCAGCAGCCGATGAGCACACACACAAACGCACCACGCAGCAGCGCAGCGAGCGAGAGAAGGAGACGGACCGCACGACGGGCGGGACGTGGACGATGAGCTCGACGATGTTCTGCTTGACGAGGTTCTTCTCCTCGGCGGAGAGGCCTCTCTTCTTTGTGGACTTGACGACCTGCACTCCCACCGCCACAAAAGTTTATTTTAATAAGAATTAGAATTTTAATAAAATAAAATAAAAAGAAGAGGCGTGGGTACCCATCGGGAGTTGATGAGGTTCTTGAATTGGATGGAGGCGGCCTGGCGGATGGGCAGGGAGACCTCGGTGGTGGTCATGATCTTCAGGAGACCCACGACGTAACCGGCAACGTCGAGGAACTAAGCGCACATGTGGAGACAAGGCACAAAACAAGCGAAGAACAGAGAGAAAGAAATGTCAAAAATCCACCACCGAAACAATTCACAACGACGGCAAATCTTCAAAATTATTTGAGGCGAAGATGAAAAATCGCATTATGAATAATTTGCGGAGATGCGAGTTGGAGGAAGAGAAAGCCGGAGGAGGCGCTTGGACCACAGAGCAGCGAAGAGGAGGGGGCAAGTGGCGCCAGCGTGGGGGGGGGGACGTACGGACTCGAGCTGCTGCTCGGCGGTCTTGCGGACTTCGCTCGAGGCATCGAACGTGTTTTGCAGGGTGGTCGCAATTTGCTGGAGTTCCATTATGTGCAAGACAAAATCTCTCTTTCCTCTTCAGGGGTGGTCGTCGCTGTGCAGAGCAGGCGAGGCGATTGACGAACCAACACCGAGACGTAACGTCGCAATCTCACACAGCAAAATGGAGGCAGCCGGGTCAGAGTGTTTTGTTCCTTCTTTCTTCTCTCACTCAATTCCCGGATAAAGGTGGAAACTCGCAATGAGCCAAAATCAAAAGAAGCCCAGAACTCTCCAACAGCAAAGGCTTCACCCTTTTGCATGTGGTCCAAATGTCATCATGTGAATACATAATAGAACCAGGCACAACGTTTTCTATGATCCTCTCCAAAAAGGACAGTATGGTCTGTGTGCAGGTGAGGAATTATGCAGCTGGTCCTGACTTGTCATTGACAGTGTGGTCGACAAAAAACCTGTTTTCGCCATACGTGCTGCAGTTTTGGCGACCAAGACCGGATTTGGGCCGATCAGGCTGCACGCCAGCAAAAGCGTGGGTGGCCTCTGGTGTGGTTTGCGTGTAGCGCACACGCGAGCCATCAAATTTGTAGAGAGTGAAAGAAAGAGAGCACCCCATCAAGAACACGTTACAGAGAGGATGTTTCTTACCAGGTAAGAGGCAGGCCTGTCCCTCTTGCACACTCCTTGAGGAGCCCGCTCGCGGCAGCAAAGAGATCTCTCGTCCTGCGAAATCGTTTGTTAATTCGAATGATTGTTGTCCCCCTCTCCTTCTTCCCATCAGGACTGAGTACGATCGTGGCGTGAACACCTTCTCCCCCGAGGGTCGTCTCTTTCAGGTCGAGTATGCCATCGAGGCCATCAAGGTACGCCGCACACGCCCCTCCCTGCAAATTTGATTCGATATTGAACCACCGATTGGTGCCGCACGCACAATGCAGCTGGGCTCCACTGCGATCGGCATTCAGACCTCAGAGGGCGTGATCCTGGCCGTGGAGAAGCGCCTCACGTCGCCCCTCCTCGAGCCCAGCAGCGTGGAGAAGATCATGGAGATCGACGCTCACATTGGTGCCGCCATGAGCGGTCTCACTGGAGATGCCAAGACTCTCATCGACTACGCGCGAGTTGAAGCACTGGTGCGGCGCCCCCTACCTAACGTCACCAGTAGCGCCACACACCACACACAACATGCGCTCACAACGCGTGCACTGTGCTGACGTGACCGGACTTCTCCATCACCAGAACCACACTTTCACGTTCGACGAGCCCATGTCGGTCGAGTCGTGCACACAGGCCGTCTGTGACCTCGCCCTTCGATTCGGTGAAGACCGCAAGTCTGAGAAGGCCATGGTACACACTTGCGTCCACATGCTCTTTGTGCATTCGTTGAGCGCGCTCGCTCACGTGGCCTCCATACTCTCCTCCTCTTCCTCATGACGACAGAGCCGACCGTTTGGTGTTGCTCTGCTGGTGGCGGGCGTGGACGAGAATGGACCGGCCCTCTTCCACACGGATCCGTCGGGTACCTTCATCCAGTATGAGGCCAAGGCCATCGGCGCTGGCTCTGAGGGCGCCCAGGCCACCCTTCAGGACAAATATTCCAAGGTTTGTCCACTTCTCCTGACACCATCGCCTTCACCTTCGTTCCCTTCTCGTCCTCCTCCTCCTCCTCATCATCTTCATCATGCTTGCCTCTTCCTCGTCGTGTTTGTTCTCGTTCTGCTTTGATGACGATTGATGCTGATCGATGACCCTCATCCTGCGTTGCGCAGTCGATCACGTTGAAGGAGGCGGAGAAGCTGGCGCTGCACACGCTCAAGCAGGTGATGGAGGAAAAGATCAGCGCCATCAACGTCGAGATCGCGTCGGTCGAGGTGGGCAAGACGTTCCGCATCTACTCGGCCCAGGAGCTCGAGGCCATCCTCGCCCTCATCGATGATGGCTCCTCGTCCTCTTCGTCCTCCACCGCCACTGTCTCCTCGTAGAGGGAGAGGAACTACTTCCTCCTCCAATCCACCCCCTGTGATGATGATGATGAGCCTCCACACAACTCTCTTCTTCTCGTAAATACAAACAAAAACTGATCTCTGCATGTTCACCACACCACACAAGCAGCTCAATCAACATTTCAACTCGCTGTACTCAAAAGAAGAAGCATAAGCAGCCTGACCTGAGTTGGCTCAGCTCTGCCTTGTTTGGTCAAGGCAACAGGCCACAACAGAACAAGAAGACGACAAACCTCAAGGCTCTGGGCTTCTTGCCACATTCCACGCGTAGCAAGAGAATATCCGGAGAAAACGTAAAAAATTCATTTTTCAACAATTCATGGTTGGCCAAAAATTCTCCGTTCAAACATGGTTGGCCAGTGCGCCAAAAGAAAAAGAGAAACTGCTCGAGCAGCAGTAAGAAATCCTTCCGGTCTCAAATATCCAACAAAATCGGTCTGTGCCAAAGTTGCACAACACAGATTCCAACAATACGCAAGGATGAAGCGGGTCTGCCACCGCGCGGTGGTTTTCATCGGCCTGGTCGTGGCCCTCTTGGGTCTGACCCAAGCTGCCTCGGCCCGCTTTGTCCAAGACGAGGCAGCCGGTGGTGTGACCGTGGAATTCGGCAAATCCATCGATCCGGCCGTCCGGTCACGCATCTCTTTCCTCCTTCGCCCTTTTCTCACTGGTACACACGACTGTCCCCACCGTTGGCCGGCCCATCTCCTCCATTTCTATTAATTTTATTTATTTTAGTTAAAAAATTAAATAACCAAAATTCGGCTATTGGTCGATCGTTAATTAGTATTTAATTCCACAATTCTTACACACGATCGTGGATGGCGCCAAAGGCGGGCGGTCGGCGCTGGTGGGCGGCCCATCGGCAACCACCGGGCTGGCGCTGTACCTCGGAGACACGGCCACAACGCGCGGCCTGATCCCGGCGGCCGAGCTGGCGGCGCTCGGGTCCGAGGGCTTCATCGTGCGCGCACGGCTCAACGCCACCGCGAACGTTCTCGTAGTCGCGGCCGACGGCAACGCCATGCGATTCCCCACGATCAACCTTGCCACCGTACTCACTCCCGCCCGCACGCTGAGGCCGCAGTGACATGACAATAACGCGCGCGCTCGTGCACACACTGCGTGACGCATATCAGAACATCGGCGCGCACTTTGCCGCGTATGAGGTGTTGCAGAGGCTGGGCTTTGGCTTCCTTCATCCGCTGCAGCCGCTCGTGCCCGACCAGCTCGACCTCTCCTTCGCCGCCGGCAGCGCCGGGTTCGACCTGGCGACGTCGCCGCACTTTGCCTTCCGTGGCGTGCACTACCACACCGAGCACCCGCTCGAGCTCATGGAGTTCCTCAACGGCTTCGACGTCGCGCCAGCCAACGCCAGCGCCGGCAAGGGAGAGCCGTGGGAGTCAATGATGAGCGAGTGGGAGCGCGCACTCGAGTGGACGGTGGCCAACCGCCAGAACCGATGGGAGTGGATTCTCCTGTGGGCTAAGGAGTGGGACGCCTTTGCGTGGAGCGAGCTTAGACGCTCGCGCCTCACACGCATCGTCGACACCGCACACGCTTGGGCTGTCGTCGCCGGCGCTGGTACGCACATGACATTCACACACACACACACACACACACACGACACACGTGCCACAGATCAGCTCATAGCACATATGGCACACGGCGTGTGCGCAGATTGCGGCATAGCGATCACGCAACAGCACGGATGGCCGCTGATCCAGAACGTGACGAACGAAGCGGACGAGCAGCGACAGATCGAGCGGCACCTCGACTGGCTGCTCCTGCCGTCGGCCAGCGGAGGCTGCGGCTTTGACTTCCTATCGACCGAGAGCGGCTTCTCCGAGTTCGACCACCCGGACTGCGGGAAGATGCTGCTGTGGATGAACATGACCGCCGCCTACACCACCAAGCTCGGCAAGGTCTGTCGCCATCAACACACGCTCACACCACCGTGCGATTGTCTAATGCACACGTGTGACGCATGCAGGAGGCGTACATCAAGTGTCACTGCTCGACGGGCCAGGTCTGCGAGGGCTACAAGGACCCGTTGACCGGGCAGCCCATCAACTTCAACCTGCTGCCGCACTACGCCTCGCCCGAGCTCGGCATCTACCCGCACACCGTCCAGTTCTACAACTGGACCGAGCCGGCGCCGACGTACGGCAACAGCAACTTCTCGTACATGCTCGACTTCCTCAAGTTCGAGGCCGATCGGCGCAAGACGGTCTACCACGGCGAGACTGCCTACTGGGTCGTACGTCGCTCCCTTGCTAAGCGTCCCACCGCACTGCACTGGACACACTCACACTGCATGCACTGCACTGCATTGCACGCACGCGTGCAGAACTATGACATCGACCTGCCGCTGTTCCTGCCCATCTACGCCAACGGTCGACTGTCTGATCTGCGGGCCATCGCCTCCACCAAGGCCCTCGGCCAGATGAACTTCAACAGCGGCTGGGAGTGGTGCGTCATGTGGCCTTGCGTGCGCTTGAGCGTGGATCCCGAGAGCTGACCTGACCGGACTGGGTGGCGGCGGATGCGCGTGCAGGGGATACTGGCTGAGCGACGTGGTCACGGCGCGAGCGTCGTGGGACCCGCGCATGTCCGAGCCGTCACAGACCAAGGCCATGGCGGCCATCCTGCGCGAGCACGTCTTTGGCGCGTCAGCCTTTGGGCCGGTGCGAGAGCAGGCCGTGCAGCTCGTGCTCGACACCATCAGCCTCGAGCAGGACCTCCTCCTCTACGGTAAGGTCGACGGCAAGCTGCCCTCCACCGTACGCTCCTCCTCCCTGCTTCCCTCCGACGCCGCGCGGTGCACGTTGACGTAGCTCGCGACGCACGCGTGACGTACACAGGTGGTGAAGAGGAACGGACAGGCCTATCTCGAGGGCTGGGATACGTGGTCCGAGCTGGGCGCCCTCGTCAGCCCGTCGGCCGCGACACAACCCAACAAGCTGGGCATCGTCTCCGTGCGGTATGATCATCACGCCCTGTGTGCGTGTCCGCGTGCAGCGCTCATGCGCGCGTTCGTGTTGTGTGCGTGTTGTGGACAGTGACCTGCTGGGCACAGACCCCAAGTACTGGGAGGAGGTCGAGCCGCTGCTCGACGCGATGGAGTCCAACTTCTCGGCGCTCGCCGTCCGCTACGCCGCCCTGCTCCCGCTCGTGCCCGAGCCCGCCCTGCCCTTCTATCGCGAGCTCTGCGACAGCATGAACATCACCGCCCTTCGCGCCAAGCTGGTACCGCGCAAGCTCTTGTCTCTCTCGCCTCTATGTGTGTGACTCACGCTCAAGCCGTGGCATGCTCTCTCGTACGCGCCAGGTGCATCGGCTGTACAACTTCGCCGCGAGCTACTACAAGGAGTCGAAGCAGTACCGACAGCTGCAGATGCACGAGGCCAAGGCCGCCCTCGCCAGCGCCGCCCAAGTCGTCGCCGCCCGTGAAGCCAACTACAGGTCTCCTCTCTCTCCTCTCTCGCTGCACTCTCTCTCTCTCTCTCTCTCTCACTAGTCCTCTCGCTCACTTGATTCGGTGCGACACTCGACGTGTGCGATCAGGGTGCCGGTGGAGCGGATCGGCGGATGGCGAGACAACCCGACGGTGTACACCTACGGCTACCTGTGGACCGTCCACTCGCTCTTCTACTGGTGGCGCGACCTCGGCAAGAGCCTCGGTACCCTCCACTGTACCCTCTTGCGCCGCTGCCTTGTGTTGTGCTGTCCTCTGACCCGCTCGCTCTCTTCTCGGGCCTCTTGGCGATGTGAAGACGACATGACGTGGGAGGCCTACTTCTCGCCGTGCTATCTCAACGTGATCAACCCGGTCAACGTGGCGTTCGGCGAGGGCGTCGCCCTCAACGTCACCGCCGAACTGTACAAGGTCGAGTCACTCTCCACGCACGCACGCACGCACGCACGCACGCACGCACGCTTACTCACCCGGCCGCGGCCGCGCAACAGATCTTTGAGGAGTTCAACTGGCTCCACTTCATCGGCGATTGTCTGTCGTCGCCGCCCAAGGAGCCGCAGTACCCCGCCGACCTCTTCCGCTGAGCCGGGAAAGCCAAGCCGTGTGCCTGTCTGTCGGTCTGTTCTTCAGCTCACTGACCATGAAGAGCATCGCCAGGCCAGGCCAATTGGTTGATTGGTTTGCTTGTCAACACTCGACGCAGCCTTGATCACTGAGCGGTGTAGGAGCGGAGGCGCAGAAGGGACGGGTCCTTGGGGTACTGCTGGACGACGCCAGCTCGCAGCAGCAGTGTCACGTCGACGGGCGCCCACACGCGCCCCTCCGCCGTCATCGCCCGCATCCAGCCCTCTCCTGCTGAGCTGTTATTGTCTTCCTTGGTCGGCTTCGTCCTCGAGTTTCGCTTCGGCTTCGGCTGGGGGTGGGCGGCGTCGAGCAGCGCGACGAGCGCCTCCCTCAGCGAAGCGTATTGCGGCTGGTCATCGCCGACGACACCCCTCGCTCTCTGCACGCACGTCGCGACATACGCGTGCACGTGTGTGAGCTAACGCAACGCGCACGCGAGAGGTATGCACGCGCGAGACAAGGTACCTTGGTGGCAGGCTCTTGGTTGGCTGAGGATTGCGGCGGACGGATGCGGTCGGCGAACTCCAGCAGACCCTCTCGCAACTCGACGTTGCACTCGCGCAGTTGCTCCGTTTTGGCCATCATCTCCTCGCGTTCCCTGCACACATGCGCGGCTTGCTCTGATCAGCGCATGCGTCTCTGAGAGCGGCGTGCGCGAACACGCACTCTTGTGAGGCGGCCTCTGGCGGCATTGACTGCTGCAGTTGTCGCGTGAGGGCCTCGCCGATCGCCCGGGTTTCTGCTGTCAGCTCTCGCTCTCTGGCAAGGGCTTGGGTGGCATGGTGGAGTTGCCGTCGAAGGAGGGCCATGGCCTGGTCGAGCTCGGCGGTCGCCACATCGGGGCGCACTGCGTGCATGTCAAGATCACCCAAAGTCTCTCCCGCCTCGTCCCGCTCCTCCTCCAGACTGCCCACCACCACCAGCGCCAGCATCACCAACAGCGTCAGTGTGCCATCATCACGACAGAAGAAGAGGCAAAGGCGGTGTACGCACTCAAGGACGCGCAAGGCGGCTTCCAGATGTGCGATCTTGGCCTTGACCACTCCTGCGCACACAAAGCCAGATCAGTCCTGCTCTATCACGCACACGCACACGCACACGCACACGGCGCAAACACGACGACGACTGACCTGCTCGCTGATGTCGCGAGGACGCGATGCTTTCGCTATCGCCGATGCCGTTCATGCCGAGCCGCAGCGGTCGCAGCACCGCCTGTCGCTTGGCCAACTCGCGCCGCGCCCGCTCCACCCGCCCCTCGTCCTCCCTCGTCTTCTCCGCCAAAGCTCGCTCGCCGTCCTCTTTGTCTTCCGCCTCTTCATCGTCGTGGCCACCACGACGATCGCCGGTCCGCGTGGTGGTGGAAGTGGCCACCGGAGTGTGCTGCAGGAGGAGCAAGTTGTGGAGCCAGCCCTCGGCGCCGCCGCTCTCGGCCAGCTGCCAGGCTCGGTCGCGCACACGCCTCTGGAACTCTGGGTCCTGTCGTCCACACATGAGCGCAGTGAGCAGGAGAGTTGCGCGGGGGGGGGGCAGGAGGGGGAGAGGGGAACAGTACGAGGACGGCGGGAGCTGCAGCGCTTGCCATGGCCAAAGATCTTGTTATGATTATAATATGATTACCAGGAGCGCAAAGCAAGGCCAACAGAGGGTATTTTTTGCTTGCTTCAAAAAGAAGCGAACAAGTAAAGACGTTGTGGCCGAGTGGTTAAGGTGCCTCGCTGCTAACGAGGTGGGGTTTCCCCGCGCAGGTTCGAATCCTGCCAACGTCGATCCATCCTTTTTGCTGCTTTTCAAAAAAAAAACCTGGCTATTGGTTGCTGGTGCTCATTTCCCACCAGCAAGTGGAAATTGTCAGGAATAAGTTTTCTGGATTAGTTCCAAGAAGTGGCCTATAAAGTCGCCCAGCGTGGGCCTCTGTCTTTCTCGCCGTGGCGCGTTGTTGGCTATGGACAGGTTCGTCGTGCGCAGCGCAAAGGCAAGGCCGCGGTCAGCAGCAAGCGCAAGGCCTTTGTCGGCCCGGGCGGCAAGCTTGGTGGTGGCCCGCGCAACACCAACAACATCAGCTAAAAGTACCTTGTCCACAAAACGAAAACAACGAGTGGAAGAGGAGGAAGAGCCAACAGAAGACGATCAGAGCGAGAATAAAGCAGCAGCAGCTGATGAGGTCGGCTCGTCTTCACCTGTCGTGAGCCCAAGCAAAAAGTCCCGACCGCTTCAGGCAGAGAGCGACGCTCAGCCGACGTCTTCGTCATCAGCGCTGGCACGATCGCCGCCGCGACAGACGGCGGGGACTCTGCCCGCGGGTGTGGTGGCCAAGTGGCTGGACGGGAGCATGGAGATGGTGCAGCTGCTGGACGGTGGCCTGTTCCGACGCCAGGCGCAGTTCCTCGAGCTGGACGAGGCCGAGGGCCTCCTGGAGGACCTCATGCGCGACGTCCCCTGGGCGCAGTCCGACATTAAGATCTACGGCAAGACCTACAAGTACGCTTCTCATCAGTGCTCACAGCACTGTGCACTCGCGTACGCGACACTCACACGAACACGCACGCGCGCACACACACGCACAGATCGCCGCGAATGCAGTGTTGGATGGCAGAGGGAACGGTGGCGGCGTCGACCTACCTGAAGACGCCGCCGACGCCGTGGCACGACGGCGTGCTCGCGGTCCGACGGCGCCTGGAGGACATGCTGGGCTGTCGCTTCAACTACCTCCTGCTCAACCTCTACCGCGACGGACGCGACCACATCTCCTTCCACGCCGACCGCGAAGCCATCCCTGAGGTACATTCCACGCCACACACACCCACACGACACACGCGTGCGCACACGGCTAATCGAGAGTGTATGATCACGTACTAGGGCAAGGGCGTGATCGCGTCGCTGTCGCTCGGGGCGGAGCGGCGGTTCGTGCTCAAGCATGTGGCGACCAAGGCCAAGCTCGAGTACGCCATGCCGTCGGGCTCGCTCATGGTGATGGACGGCCGCACGCAGGAGTCCTGGCAACACGCAGTGCCCAAGCAGGCCAAGGTCAATCGCCC